>DWCF01001016.1:0-35210 GCA_018230265.1 Delias oraia
CTAATAGGTAATCGCAACTTGCAAGACTCTTGCTGCAAGACCAACACCAATGGCAGGTGTATCGGCGCAAGACCAAGACTGGCTAAGTCTTGCATTTGGGCAATAGCCGACCTTCTTTAGGCACGGACCTCTGGGAAATCAAGCACAGTTTTCGCGGACCCCTCAACAAAATAAGCAGCAAAAACAGCATATATTTCAGTTTTTATTACCGTTTTCATTTTTTTATAGTATAGCGGACAACAAAGCAGGTGGGTCTCCTATATGGTAAGAGAACACCGCCGCTCATGGACAACCGCGCCACAGTCCGCGCATCCTCACTCACTCAACGAAACACAGTAAAGTATCGTTTCACGCTGAGTATTCTGTGAGCCTGTAACGCTTCAGACGAGCCGGCTCAATTAGTGCGTCAGGGGTCTCTCCCACGAGGAGTGGTCCAGAGATTACACCGTTGACTCCCAGAGGTCCATACATACGGTCGTGGTCACTCTCCGCGGATCACAGGTTGTAAGACACGGTTCTGAATGAACCTTACATTCTTATAAAAAAAATCAGTATCGGCAAGAGATTTATTTACAAATAATTATAATACAAAACTACTTTAGTAACATAAATAAATGCCTGTACACTTCATACACATCACATAACATTATATATTATTCGTGTAATAAAACAAATCAAAGGCCGGCAGCGCACCGGCTCTGCAAGGGCTAGTGATATCCAAGGGCGGACGACCGCCCATTCATATCTAGATGTGAGCTTCCTACTCGTTTGCCACCATTTTCATAAAAAATACTAAAACAAATCAAAAGCCGGCGGCGCACCGGCTCTGCAAGGGCTTGGAATGTCCAAGGGCGGACGATCGCCCATGGACACCCCTAGAGGTGAGCCTCCTGCTAGCTTTCCACCGTTTTCATAAAAAAAACTACAGAGAGAATTCTAAAAATTGATATAATATTATTACTCCAAATATATTTCCCTTATTTAAAAACTTTAAACTTTTGGGCCATTTTTTTAAATTAACACTTTCACATTCTCCCACCCGTGGGAGAGCCATGCCACCCATGGGAGAGCCATGCCACCTGTGGGAGAGCTATGCAACCCGTAGGAGGGCCATGCCACCCGTGGTAGAGTCAGGCTGAAGCACTAGTCGGCTTATCCGAAGTGATATCACGGCCTCACAGAATTCTCAGCGTGAAACGGTACTTAAACTTTGTTTCGCAGAGTGAGGACATCGGAGGCCCTTAAAAGTGCCGCTTCGTAAAAAGCCGGCAACACAACCAATGCGCGAAGTTTGGCGGGTTGTTTTCTGGTGGCGGTCTTCTCTTTCCATATAGGAGACCCTGCTTTTTTGTTCGCTGTATAATAAAAAAATCATTTGGTACACGGCTTTGGTTGGTTCAACTAAAATTCATAGAAAAAAAAATCATAGAAAAAATCATAGAATTGTGCTGTGTACTGTGCAAAGTATATTTTACAGTTTATGTACCGAGTTCGATACTCGGTTGTAAGATTTAATTCGCAGTTTACACTGTCGCACCCGTGGGAGAGCCACTGCCTCCCTTTAGACAGGCTTGCCTGGACGCCCAGCTCACAGACCGGGAAATACTCTAGTATTTCACCGAGCGTACGGCTCACTAAATCCCACGCATACGAGTTTTTAAGAGCCAGCAACACAACCAAAACACGTCTTGCGTTTACCGTGAGCTAGACAATCTTAAAAAGCGGTTTTAATCTATTTTTTAACTATTTCCGTCAGTTAATAGGAATCTTAAGCTAACACAATAAATTCGTCGTATTCTTACAAACTACTCCAAACACCGGACTAAAATAATTCTTATCTATATTTTTTACCCGTGCTTTTTAACCACCGATGTAAAAAGGGGTGTAATTTTAAAGATTTTTATGATATCAGACAATTTCCATCCATGTCGATAAAATTACAAAATATTTGGTTTTTTCTAAGTATATAAAGTTTACTTAAGTAGCGCCGGCTTAGAATTGCGCTTCCCCAAATTATGGCTAAGAGGCGACTAATACCGGAGGGCGGGCAGCAGCGTCCTCCGCGGACTATAGAACTGAACTGCGATCGCCAACACGCCTGCCAAGCGTGGCCATTACGGCATATACCCCCCCTAATTCATGGAAGTCCATAGGGAGGCCTATGTCTAGCACTGGCCGTCTTACGGCTCAAAAGATTATATAATTTTACAATTATTGATATTCCCTAAAGATTTTTAAATTTCGACCTCAATATATGAAAATTCATTAAGATAAATACAGCGATTTTCACTCATTACTCAGAATTAAAATAAAATCTAAAAAGGCACGATCTATAAAGATTTTAAACTAATTTTTAAATAAATAATTTAAAACTGCTGCCGCGAAGGCTGTGTTCGGAGCCCGTCGGGCTTGGGGCGCTGTGGGCACTGGGGCACTGGAACAGGTACTGGCAAAGGCGCTTAAGCAGGCGTGGCGCACTATGCTAGGCACGGAGGCGCCATGAGTTTGGAATTTCGGCGTCCGTGTGATTTTTAGTTTTAGCGTTGATAGCCTGAAATTTGAAATAATATTAAAAAAATAGTTTTAATCAAAATTATTTGTGAACAATATAGAAGGCGGTCCCGATTTGTCCATGGACCATGGGCGTTGCCCGCTGTACGTTACGATAAAGATACATATAAAACTGTCTATTCATAAGTAATTTATACGAATCTATATTATCTTATATTTTATGGCTGACAACGGAGCTGGTGGTTCTCCTATATAGTAGAAGAACACCGCCGTCCATGGACCACCGCGCCACAATCCGCGCATGCTGTGTTAACGGATTTTTACCCCGATGATGAACGAGAAATCCTCACTCACTCAGCGAAGCACATTATAAATGAGTATTCTGTGAGCCCCATGCTCTTCGGACAAGCCGGCCCAATTAGTGCGTCCGCATATGCTTCAGCATGGCTCTCCCGCCTACGTATTACATGTAATCGTAATGAAAGTGTATGTGTGCGTGTCAGCGCGAAGCTAAGCCCACCGACTGCGATAACACTGAACAAACATCACCTGAATTAGGTGAGTCGTAGTGACTGTCGCTTCAACTGAATTCAACATTGGGAAATAGGTTTTATAGGTCTATAGAGCCTCGTGGCGAACGTCCAAGCGAGGGGTATCAGGTTCGATTTCTGGTTAATACTTCCACTTATCAAATCTCTTAGTTTAGAATAAACTATATGGCTTGAAAAACTTTAATTAATTAATTTTTCAAAAAGTGTAACATTAAGTGAGGTATCGAGTTCGAGTCCCGATCCGGACAATTTAAATTTAATTTATATTTTTTCTGGTTTCTGTAAAGGCTTGAGCCAGGCGAGTGTGTTAATACTGTCGCATGGGAGAGCCATCTGAAGCACTAATTACGTCGGCTTGTCTGGAGCGACACCACGGGCTCATAGAACTGATGTGTTTTGTGTGTCGCTGATTGTGTAATACCTACAAAGGTTGCCGATTATTTAAAAAAATTAAACCGTTTTGGATGCGTTGCCGGCTGTTTACTCATGGTAACAGTCCAAACAACTTGACCATAAAAAGCGTAGTCTACTAATATGCCATGATGCAAGAAATTTCCACAGCACAGTTAAAAAATCAGAACGTACCTGTCAGTCCGCCGCGTGATACATGCCCATGGCCACTGTGACCGCCCATGCTCTTCGGTTTCCGCTTCCGCGTCTGTATGCCGTCCTTCTTCATGCTTAGCGGCCGATTCACCTTTTCAATTAACATTTATTATCATCAAAGTATAGGAAATATGATTTTTTATAAAAAATAGGTACAAATGATGTTCATAAAAACTATAATCAAAGAAAAGAACTCTGCCAAATCAAAGTGATCTTTTATGGTATAGTGGACACCGGAGCAGGTGGGTCTCCTATATGGTAAGAGAACATCGCCTCCCATCACAAGACTGCACTCCGGGCTTGCTGTGTTGCCGGCTTTTGATGCCGTTAAAGCGGTATTTTAATTGCCTAATTTATCCTCACTCACTCGAAATACAGCCAACCACCAAGCCACCAAGAGTGCAAGTTCCGTTTCACGCTGTGTATACTGTGAGATCACTTCAGATGATCTGGTTCAATTAGTGAGCCAACGTGGTTTTCTGACGGGTGCGACAGTGTTAAGACACGCCCGGCCACTGTCAAGCCGTTCCAGAGAACGAATAAATTTTATTGTAGAGTTCTTTTGTAGAGATCAGGAGACCGACCCAAATTGAGCGGTGCTACCTCTCCAGCACCAGTCGGGTTTTAAGAGATATATCTCTGTTAGAAAGTACAACTCTTCTTCCCAGGTGGTATTGGTTTGGAAATATTTCAGCAGGTAGCTGATTCCACAGACTGGCGAGGACTGCCTTAAAAAAACCACAAAAAAATATAGTGAGTGAAATATTCTGCAATATTCAATGATTAAATTCAGCTGCAGGTATTAATCCAAGCAGTGGCTTAGAATATTCCCCGTGATGGATGCGGTGGAAGATGCTGAGAGACGTAACATCTCTACGCAACGCCAGAGTCAAGCCGATCGGAAAGGATCTCGTCGTTAATAATTCGAGCTGCTGAATGCGATCTAGAGGAAGAAGCTGACCCAGAGGTCTTAATCTATAGCGGACTGAGCAGGTGGGTCTCCTATATGGTGAGAGAACACCGCCCATCACCAACAGCACCACAATCCGCGCTTGCCGTGGTGACGGCTTTACACCGCTTAAGCGGCACTGTTTAGGCCCACCGATATCCCCACTCACTCTGCGAAACAAAGTACAAATATTTCACGCTGAGTATTCTGTAAGCCCGTGGTAACACTTGGAACGCGAACCAACTATTGCGTCAGCATGCTCTCTCAAAATTTGCGCTTTATACAGTAAGCTGTCACGTTGCCAGTGAACGCGACGGGCGATGCTGAATGCTGTGCGCAAAGACAGCGCGGGCCGGCTGCGCGCGCGCAGAGACTGGCCGCAGACGGGGGAACCCGCCGTAATCTAATATATCATCCTTTAAACAAACCTATCGCTGAGATAATTGATAAAAGAACATTTATCTCATTATGAATATGATTCGTGATAATTCTCTATCAGGCGGCGCGTTTATCTCCAAAGATTAGAGGGTGTGCTTTGATTTTTTCACCACGCCAGCAGCCATGTTTGCTGTGGAGTTCCCTGATAGCTTCGCACGATTAGATACCCCGTAATCGGACAACGCGCGATATCACAGCTGCCAGCCGCAAGCCCAAGCACCGCCAGACCGAAGGCTTCACAGTGGCCGGGCGGCTGTGACACTGCGTGACTGAGTGACTGAGGAATTATGGCCTACAAAAATGCAGCAAGCCTGGATTGTTGCTCTCCATCGTTCGCTATACCATAAAAGAAAGTCTCGTAGGTATTCTAAATCTGAACGGTATCCAGTTTGAATGCCGGAACAACAAGCGCAATGTTGCCCGGTTGGTGATAGGATGTCCATGGGCGACGGTGTTCTAGTAAGTAACTCATCTGCACTATTATCTGCTGTACAATAAAAAAAAACTTTGAAAGCGGTGTTTCCTTCATCCCACGTCTCTCTAGGTTTACTGTAGGCAACAGCTTTCAGCTTGGAACAGCTAGGTAGAGACGCAACTTACGTTATGCAGTTTGTAGTAGAGTCCACAGGCGTTACAGACTGGCTCGCCATTGTTGTTCCGTCGCCAGAGAGTCGTGTTGGATGTCCGACAGTTGGCGCAGGTCACACCCACACGCCGGTTGCCATTGGTGGGCTGCAACCGGACAGTTATCAAAGTCACGCAGTAACCGGGTCCTACCAGCTCATCCGAAACAGGCTCTCACGGAATACTCAGCGTGAAACGGTAGTTGTACTTTTTTATTCTATAGCGAATAACGAAGCAGATGGGTCTCCTGTATGGTAACAATACACCGCCGTTGTCCATGCAACCGCGCCACAGTCCACGAATTGTTTGTGTTGCCCACTTTTTACGCCACTTAAGCAGCATTTTTAAGACCCTCCGATATCCTCACTCACTTTGTGAAACACAATACATGTACCGTTTTACGCTGAGTATTCTGTGGGCGCGATATCACTTCGAAGTGCGTCAGCATATGCTTCAGCATGGCTCTCCCACTTCTACCGTGCTCGGCTGAGTGTATGAGAATATAAGGCTCTATAAAAATGCCGCGTAAGCGGCGTGGAAAGCCAGCAACATGGGCGGACTGTGGGGTGGGTGATAGGAGACGGTGTTCTTTTAATGCTCCGTTGTTCGCTATACCATAAAAGAGACTCATAGATATTCTAAATCTGAATGGTACCGGGTTCAAATTCCAGTCCGGACAGTTATAATTTAGTATATAAATTCGATCTCTGAAAGGGCTTGACAGTGGCCGGCCGAGTGTCTTGATACACACCCGTGGGAGAGTCACGATTCAGCTTTAAAGTAACCACGAGCTCACAGAATTGCTTGCAATGGTAGTTGTATTGTTTTGCCGAGTGAGTGAGGATATATGGCTCGTAAAGCCGCTTATCTGTCCGCGGTTGTTGATGGGCGGCGGTGTTCTTTTACCATATAGGAGACCTACCAGCTTCGTGCTGAGGTATACCACCATCAACTTTTCAGCTATAAGACGTAATGCTGGACATAGGCATCCCCCGTGGACCTCTAAGCAAACCTGTCGGATGCGACCTGCATTCAGCGTCTCCCGGTGACCATTATAAGGTCATCTGTCCACCTTGTGGGACGTCCCACGCTGCCCTTGGATAAAAGGTTTACCATAAAAAAGCAAACTCACCAAGGCCTGTTGGGGTTTCACCTTCTGCCCTTTCAATGGTGGTCTGTTGACGCCATTAATGCGCGTGTAAAGACCGCAGGCATTGCACAGGTAGTGGCCTGTGCCGTCGCGTCGCCAAAGTGGAGTGGTTGCAGCCGCGCAGTTAACACATTCCTTCACTTCGCCAATACCAGCCATGCCTGGGTCAAAATCTTATGAATAAATATCTCATGTCAATACAGGACCTTCTAAGAGCGTCTCTTTTCTTGGGGGTCCACGGGCCAGGACTGCGTCCTAGGTGATCCTAATGATCGTTTGCCAAAATTTTCATAGAAATTTTTACCTGTGGGAGAGCCATGCTGAAGCATATGCTGACGCACTAATTGCGTCGGCTCTTCCGAAGTGTCACGGGCTCACAGAAAACTCAGCATACTTGTACTGTGTTTCGCAAAGTGAGTGAGGATTTCGGCGGCTCTTAAGTGCCGTTAACGCGGCGTAAAAAGCCGGCAACACAATTCGCGGACTTTGGCGCTGTTGCTCATGGGCGACGGTGTTCTCTTACCATATAAGAGACCCACCTGTTTCGTTGTCTGCTATACTATAAAAAACTTTTTTCCTCTTTTTTGGGCGGCGTAAAAACTGGCACATAGATGGAAGATGTTGTCCATGGGCGGTTTTTAGCATGAGAATTACTTACTTGGGTCAAACTGCTCGTCCATTGGGAGAAGGTTGTGCGAAGGCCAGGGTTGCGCTTGTGGAGGGTAGCTCTCCACTAGCAGACCAGTCTCGTACCCGGAGACGGGCACATACTCCACCCCACCCTGGGCGAGGTATTCACCCCCCACTTTGTACTGGACGGCGCTCCCATGCGAGTACAGGGTCACTTGCTGTGGCGCGGGACTAGCTGGTGGATCATATGGCGTTTGGCCATATACCACGCGGGTTCCAAGACCTGGCAATTGTCTTGACGTTACTATCAATAGGTGTACCGTGACGTCGTGGATACTGGGTTCGATCCCCTGTCTGATTATTCCAACTTTTGGGTCCTTTTCCAAGGGTTGGCAGTGGCCAACAAAGCAGGTGGGTGGATATTATGGTAAGAGAACACCTCGGCCCATGGACAATCGGGCCACAGCGCATTCTTGATGTGTTGTCGGCTTTTTACGCCGTTTAAGAGGCATTTTTAAGAGACGTATATCCTCACTCACTTAGCGAAACACAATAGAGGCACCATTTCAAATACAACTATTTCACGTTGAGTATTCTGTTAGGAAATTATACTAACACATTAATTGAGCCGGCTCGTCAGATATGATACCACGAGCTAACAAAATACTCAGATTGATGAGCAGCTGTACTTGAAACGGTACTTCTATTCCTTCGCTGAGTCAGTGAGGATATCGGAGGCCCTTAAAAAATGCCATTTAAACGGCGTAAAAAGCCGGCAACACAGCAAGCATGGACTGTGGCGCGGTTGGTGATGGGTGGCGGTGTTCTCTTACTTTTTACAAGACCCACCTGCTTCGTTATTCGCTAAACCATTAAAAATAAATAAAAAAAACACTTAGTATATACCACAGAGAAACAATTCATGACGTCACAGACAAAATAAATACCTGACGAAGCCAAGGTGGGGTCCGTCCGGTACAACAGCTGTGGGGGGCTGTCTTCCCCCCTGCCTCCACCGCTGCCATACAGCGTCACCAGTTCCTTGGTCGGTGCGGGGGGGACATACGGTCCATACCCGGCCGCCGCGTACTGCGGGCTCTGCGCGTATGTATAGCCCCCCTGCACTGAAGTCACGGGTTGCAGGCTCGCGTACGTACTCCTGGCATCAGCCTCGGTGGTGCCAGTCCCGCTCCCACTAGCCCCACTCGGGATTCCCGGTGCGCGGTTCTCATATTTCACCTGCGAGACAAAATACTAGGATCAACATAATTGACGCGAAAAGATGTTTGTTGGTCTCTCACGCAAACACTACTGAACGGATTTTAATGAAACTTTGTAGTAATATACTTCTCCTATCCTTATTGTAATAATAATCTTATTAATAATGATATTATGGAAATTGGCAGAAATATGAGTAAAAGTATCACGTAATTCGGCAAAATGATCTCATCTGAGAGCCATTTTGGGCCATTTTGCGTGCCGTTCAGTTTGCGACAGATTTGAAAGTTTTAATCTCCTATTATGTCGTATAAACGAATATATAAAAAAAATATAGATTCTAATGAAGAATGCGTTTCTACTAAAAAACGGAAAATAAAAAATACTGGAATGCTACTAGGAAATTTTACGTGAGCAAGAAGAAAAACTTAACTCGTCAAGCAACATTGTTACAACATAGAAGCTTTCGACGTCAGAATAACTTCCTTTTAGGTCAAACTCTGTTCCCGAATAACATATTTTATATGTATTTATTTGCAAAGTTGAACCCCGACTTACGCGAATTCGACTTACACGGCAATTGCTCGGACTCACCTATCGCGTAAGTCCGGGGTATTTTATATTGTATGTAATATAAGCTATTATTGTTAAATTAAAATATTTTTTTTATGATCTAGCAGAGAACGGAGCAGGTGGGTCTCCTGTATGGTGCGTAACGGCTTCGCTTGTTTGGGCCCCACCTGCTCCGTTGTCCGCTATAGAATTGATCACTTTATGGTACAAAAGTCCTTTAATACGTGTAAACGCGTTGTAAAAGTTAGGTAGGTCTGTTGATAAAGGGGCAGGGTGGCCTAAAATGTGGGGAAATGAGCAAATATGGGTGGGTTAGCATACACGTATGACGTCGGCCTGCCTGAGCTGATAAGAATGATTCAGAGCGGCACATTTTTAGACTCTTTCCATGACTGTGTCGAGAGCCTAGCAGTACGTAGGTTTATTTATACGGAAACTGTGGCAAACTAAGGCTCGCCTAGAGTAATCTTGCGCCCATGGACGCTCCTATTGCTTACAGAAACTTGAGCGACATTTTTAAGTACCGTATATCCTCACACAGTACAGGAGTACTGTTTCACGTTGAGTATTTGTGAGCCGCTGAACGAATCGGTCCAATA
The DNA here is from genome assembly GCA_018230265.1 of Delias oraia. NCBI lineage: Eukaryota > Metazoa > Arthropoda > Insecta > Lepidoptera > Pieridae > Delias > Delias oraia. The sequence goes on from DWCF01001016.1 coordinate 9,850, forward strand.
AGTGCGTCAGCATGGCTCTCCCATAGGCGCGACAGTGTTGAGACATTTGGCCACTATCAAGACCCTACAGACCAAATAAATTATCAAATAAATAATGTCCGGACCGGTATTCGAACGCGGTATCTCTTGCTGCGTGGTAGACTTATTAAAACTACTAGTGTTGCCCAAATGCAGGACCAAGACCAAGACTGGCTTAAGTCTTGCGTTTGGGCATAGTGCTAGGCGCGGCACAAACCAAACGCTGGCCCCTAAGTCCGCGAGAAGCAGAACGCTTTCCGCCATCAGCGTTGTTCATTTCAAAAACAAAGAAACCTGCTCCAATACTATAAGAATCCTACCTGCTGGTAGGCGACTCCAACCGCATGTTGGTTGTTCAAGGCTGTCGTCTGTATCATCTCCAGTGTTGGGGCGTGTTCCGCTTGCAGTGGGGGTGCGTAGTGCCTCCCATCTTCCACGTAGGCCTCCGTCTCTTGCGGGGCCTCCTCCCCATCTTGCGCCACGATCACGTGATACGGGGCACCGTACCGCAATGCGAGACTCCTGCCGTACTGCGCCCGCGGCGTTGCACCCCTGTAAGCGCCCCGTTTCTCCTGCGTCGGCGAAGGTATCGCCCTATACGTCTCCTTGAATGACAGGTATCTGGCCGCGTCCTGTTCAGCGGCGCGTAACCGCTCGTCATCGTATGGTCGCTCGGGTTCTGGTGGCGGACGGTATTCGAGCTGCTGCTCCTGCGGCTCGTCCTTCACCTCATCATCGGGTGTTTCGGTGATGTGTCCAGCGGCGGTGATGGTGCGTATGGCGCGACGGGTGATGACCGATTGCTGGTCGCTTTCGGGAGCTTCGCCTTCAACCGTCTCAGGTCGTTCTTCACTTTTCACCAGCTGGAGGGCTTCGCCGGTGTCTTCTTCGCGCATCTGCATCTCCATCGCTGCGAAGGTTATATTTCGTTATAATAAATGCACCATAAAAACCTACTTTTATATGCTACAGAATTAAGACATCCCTAACAATTACAATATTAGTCAATGTCCTTGCCGAGTAAAAAGAATATTTTATTTTTTATTATATAGCGGACAACGGAGGAGGTGGGTCTATATGGTAAGAGACCACCGCTCTTCACACACCGCACAGTCCGCGAATGCTGTGTTGCTGGCTTTTAACGCCGCTTAAGCGGGCTGTTAAGGGCCTATATCCTCACTCACTCTGCGAAATAAAAGTATTTCACGCTGAGTATTCTGTGACGTAAGCCATCTTGACTCGATACATATGGAATATGCTCAAGAAATGTTTTCCAAACACCGACGTAGGATGGCGGGTCCTTATCGGGAAGAAAAACACGAGTCTTAGTCGCGTGCGCCGGCGCCGAATTCCCTTTCTGTCACCTTCCGGTCAATTGTCTGTTGACCAAAGATACACATAGAGTTCAAAAACCCCGCCGCGAACACAGACAAGACGATCCTCAGATGTATCAGACAGACTTAGCAAATAATGTATTTATGTAGGTAGAATAAAAATTTTCGCGTTACAATTGATATATGGTAATAATATTTCTTGTAAGAATTTCTTTGTGTCTTTGTATTTGGTATCTGGTTCGAATACCGGTTCGAAAAATTATAAATTCATAATTTATTCGGTGTCTGGAAGGGCTTGACAGTGGCCGGGCGAGTGTCTTAATACCGTCGCACGCGTGGGAGAGACATGCCGGCAACACAGCCAATGCGCAGAGTCTGGCGCGGTTGTCCATGAGCGCACGGACATGGAACCGCTGGATCCAGCTCAACAACGCAATAGGTGGGCGTGTTTGGGCGCGGCCTATGTCCAGCAGTGGACTTAATTGGCTGCTGATGATGAATCAGGGTAGGAATGGACCAGTTTCCCACTATTCCCGAGTCAGTAATTAATTGTCGATTTTATTGAAAGAATTTTGGTACGCAAGGTAACATATACTATACATATACTATATTATATAATAATATATTACGACTGGTTTACTTTTTTTTAACTTGATTTTTTATGGTATAGTGGAGAACGGAGTATGTGTGGTAAGAGAACACCGCACATACCCAGTCGCGCCGCACTCCGCGCACACTGTGATGCTGGCTTTTTACGCCGCTTAAACTTTTTAGGTATAGCTGACAACAGAGCAGATGGGTCTCTCGTTTGGTAAGGGAACAGCGCTGCTCATCGCCAACCGAGCCACAGTCCACGCTTGCGTTGCCGGCTTTTATAATGACGTTAATAAGTTATACGCTTTTAGTATAAAAAATATCTTTGACTAAGACTTTAGAGATTTGGGAATGATATGGTAAGGGAGTACCGCCCATCACCAACCGTGCCACACTCCGCGCATGCTGTGTTGCTGGCTTTTTACGCCGCTTGTGCTGTGTAATTTCAGGGGCATGGATGATCGGTCGGTTATTTTACCATTAAAGTCTAACTACTGAAATATTTTTTTATTGTATAGCGGGCAACGGAAAGTAAACCTAGATTAAGGACACCGCCCATGGACAACCGCGTCACATACCGCGCCTGCTGTATTGCTGGCTTTTTACGGCATTTTTAAGAATCTCCGTTTTTCTCAGAGCGAAATGTGGCGCGGTTGGTGAAGGGCGGCGGTGTTCTCTTACCACAAGGGAGACCATGCTCCATTGAACATCATAAAAAACATACAGGAGGCATACAAGCAGAAGGCTCTTATTAGTCCATATAATTTGTGTTGTTGACTTATTAAACCAATCATGTTGTGCCTCGCTCAAAAAACAGTACTGATTTCTATTGTGGTATTGACATGGTCAAAAAGTGCGTCAGCATATGCGTTAGCATATGCGTCAGCATGGAATTAATGGGTATTCTTGGAGCCTTGGAGGATGGTTGCATGGTTGTTTGAATGTCAAAATTATCATCGTAAATATTACAGTTTTTATAACAGACTATATTTGGATTAGGAGTAAGGGGTCGGAATTTGTTTGCTCAAGATAACATTCTGTGATAAGGCGTGCTAGTGCCTCTTACCAGACGATTTAACCGACAACGAAATTGGAGGTGATTTATATAACATTCCATATCGTCATCGTCGCCCATCGGTGTTGGACGGCTTCACAGCTGGACATAAGCTTCACCCAAAGACACCTGTTGCGATCTTCAGTGAACCGAATGCAGTTGTATATAAAAAATTAATTTTTATTATAATAATATTTTCCCCAAAGACGCCCACCTATTACGATCTTGAGCGATCTGGCGGTTGCCCGCGACCTTCACGAGACCGTTTTTCCATCGTCGGATCGTCTCGGGACCTCCCACCCTGTGTTTCCCGGTATTTTTTTATATGCATCATGATAAATACAATAAAACATACTATACGTATAAATTTGAAAAAAATCAAGAGAGCGATTTTATTTTATTTTAATTTTTTAATTCCTAAATTTCTGAAAAACTAACTAAACATAATTGTTTATTATTTGTGAAGCATTTAATATTACAAATAATTAATTAATAATATTAATTTAATTTAAAAATATTTATACAGTAAATTTTAATTTATGTCAAATTATTGTTCGGTCTCTAGAAGGACTTCACAGGACTTCTTCAGTGGCCTGGCGATTGTCTTATCTGAACCGGCTCGTCCGAGGTGATACCACGGGCTCACAGAATACCCAACGTGAAACGGTACTTGTAGTGTTTTGCAGAGTGAGTGAGGTTATCGGAGGCACTTAAAAATGCCGTTTAAGCAGCTTAGGAAGCTGGCAACGCAATCAATGCGCTGACCATGGCGCGATTGTCCATGGGCGGCGGTGTTCTCTTACCATATAGGAGACCCACCAGCTCCGTTGTCCGCTATATTAAAAAAAAATCATATTTTGTTGAAGTATTAGCGAAATAGCGAACGCGCTATAGTAGTAAGTTTTGTAACTTTTCTTTCAGTATCCTGAAAGCTGTGTAATGTAAAATTTTGAAAAAATCAAAGACCAAATGCCCAAATGCAAGACCAAGACCAGACCTAGCCAGTCTTGGCCTTTGTCTTGTCCCAGTAGACCTGATCATGGACTATTGGAATATTGAAATTTTCTACTTATTTACTAAGTCTTGCAGGCTTAGTCGTGGTCTTGCGCCTTGCAGAAAGAAGGCGGTCTTGGTCTTGGTCTTGGTCTTGCGTTTGCAAGACTGACTGCAAGACTTGCGTCTGAATTTGGGCAACACTAATCATACGATACCTTATTTATCAAATCAGTCCAAGGACGACGAGATAGGAATCAAAAAAAGACAAAAACCCGTTCCACTTTTTCGTTTCACCCGTGGTCGAGCCAAGCAAAAATTGAGCCGGCTCATCTGAAGTAATACCACGCGCTCACAGAATACTCAGCGTTAAACGGTAGGTACTTGTAGGTACTCTGTTTCCTGTGAGTGAGGATATGGGAGGATTAAAAATGCCTCTTAAGCGGCGTAAAAAGCCAACAACACAGCATGCGGAGACTGTGACGTGACTGGTGATGGGCGGAGTTCTCTTACCATATAGGAGACCGAACTGCTCCGTTGTCCGGATACCATAAAAAACATCAAATCATACTTCTTTTCGATTTTAAAGACTTACAGAAGAAAAAGGAGAAGACATGTTTGCTGCTAGAGAATTTAAAGTTCTTTTTAATAATGAAAGGCCGGCAACATACCCGTTAAAAATCCTCGAATGGATGAGCTTGAACTATATAGACGTTTATATAAACAACATTATAAAATACTGAGTTTCGTTGAGTGATAACGGACGTAAAAAGCCGGCAACACAATCAAAACGTAGATCACAGCGATGGTCTAGTCATCAGAGGTTTTTATAATATATTCGGGTATATCATTTAAACGCTGGCTACGCACTCGCCATCCTGCAAGGACTATGTGTCCATGGGCGGAAGAATACTTGTCATAGGTGAGAGAAAAATTATATTTATTCATATAGACTTTTTTTCTATAGCGGACAACGGAGTAGGTGCGTCTCCTACGTGGAAAGAACAACCGCGCCACAAACCGCGCATTGGTTGTGTTGTCGGCTTTTTTTACGCCGCTTAAGCGCTTTTAAGGGCCTTCGACATCCTCACTCACTCTCTGAAGCACAGTACAAGTAACATTTCACGCTGAGTATTCTGTGAGATCGCGGCATCACTTCGGACGAGCCAGCTCAATTACTGCGTCAACATATGCTACAGCATGGCTCTGTCGGGTGCGACAGTATTAAGACACTCGCCCGGCCACTGTCAAGCCTTTCCAGGGACCGGAAATTCGATCCTGATACCTCTCGCTTCATGGTACACTGTTAAAACCATTAAGCTACGAGGCTCTGTGTTGACAATAAAATCTTTTAATTTTCACCAAAGCGTCGAACGCGTTGAAATCTTTAAGGGGTTGTAAGAAACCGGGATAATTTCATAATAGATCGAAATTAAACAAAAAGGTTTTTTTTAACTTTTTGAATTTGTTATTTTATAGAAACGTCTTTTTTATGTACTCATAGCATAACTAACCCGGAGCAAGTGGGTCTCCTCTATGGTAAGAAATGCCCGACCATGGACAACCGCGGCATAATCCACGGTTGCTGTGTTGCCGGCTTTTTATGCCGTCCTTAACGAAACCATATTTCACACAAGCTGATAGCTTTCCGAGAGGATAATAACATTTCAGATGGTAGGGTTCTGTGTAGGGACCGCTATGACAACCGCCTCCGCCGGATACGGAGGCGAGGACATAGCTACGTCGCCAGACTCACTCTCATGAGCTTCCCACCCAGCTCAGGAGGCCCATGTCCCCGCGACGGCTCAAGTCGAGGTTCGTGTCTCTAACCGCGGCTAAAAATCAAATTCACGCCCCAAAAGACCGTGTGAAGCTGTGATGGCAGTATAGCTGGCAGCAAAAAGCCTTTCCAAAAAAAATCTCGCTGGTTATCTGTGATCTTGTAGGTACTAATGCTTCAGCATCTCTCCTACGGGTTGCGTCTAGTGTTGCCCAAATGCAAGACCGAGACCGCGACCGCGTAACTTTAGCTAGAGCAAGAGTGACCGTAAGACTTGAGCAGGAACAAGACGAAGCCTTCAAGACTCATGCGTCTTGCATAAGTGTTCACGGCGTCTTGTCGTCGGCATCATCAAAGGTTTTGCACTAGCTGCTCAAAAAAACGTTTCCAGCTTTTCGGAAGTACACGCCGAAGACAGACACTTTTTCACACCATGTCGACATTTAGAATTCTAAGGTAGTGAATTCTAGTGTAGTGTCATTCCGCTCACACTTATACTGTTTAATATATGAGAGAGCGAGACGGTACGACGCGAATCTCGATGTCCTAATAAAATAAAAAGGCTGTAACTTCTTCGTTTTGTTTACGAGCCCGAATGATGATGAGAGAGATGATGAGTGATGATGAGAGATGACGAGAGATAAATGGAATTTTGTATCGCAATATATTTACTTACAAAGCCCGGGATTTTGGTATGAACGTGCAGATATAAAGCCTTGGGACAAAAAGCCTTCCGCCGACTAGAATTTGGCACAAATATGTATTGAAACTTTTGAAAGAGTTATTGTTCGCAAAAAAGATCTAATGAAAGACGTAAATATTTGGAAATTTTTGAGGCGCCACGCCTCTGCTAGCGCCATTCCGTTTGCGGCGGCTTTCGTGTTCTGTGATTTTTATTAAAATTTATAATAAAACGTAGAACTCTATTCAATTTCATATAATGGAGGATTTAATCTCTTTCTAGACAGATATTGTTCTTTAAAATACTTATTAATTATTGTAATTAAGCTTATTTAACGTAAAAGTTTTTATAAATCACTTTATCCCATGGGAAACGGCATATATTCAGTTGAAAAGCAACCTATGTCAGTTGATTTTTCGCAATTCTCATTCAATCTTTAGATATGTTTAAATCTGGTTGGTACTTACTATGTCTGTGCTGATTCAAGCTCAAAATGTTCCTATTCTGATAGGTTTTTCTAAGATCTGAAGTAAACTTTCACAAATTTCAATTGTCTAATAGATAATTGCAAGACCAAGACCACGACTGGCTAAGTCTCGTCTTAGTTTTGCATTTGGGCAGCACTAAGAGTGAGTGCCAAAAGCCAGCTACACAGCCAGTGCGGACTGTAGCACGGTTGTTCATGGGCGGTGTTCTCTTACCATATAAGAGACCCACTTGCTCCGTTATCCGCTGTACTATAAAAAATGCCTTAGTACTTAGTTTGTAATGCTAACAATTTACTAAACAAACATAATTTCTTCCATGGGAGAGCCATGCTGACGCACTAATTGGGCGGGCTTGTCCGTAGTGATAACAGCCTCACATAATACTCAGCGTGAAACGATACTTGTACTGTGTTTAGTAGAGTGAGTAAGAATATCGGAAGCCCGTAAAAGTACCGTCGGCGTACAAAGCCAGCGACACAGTATGCGCGGACTGTGGCGCGGTTGGTGATGGGCGGTGTTCTCGTAGCATATAGGAGACGCACCGGCTCCATTGTCCGCGATAGAGTAAAAAAAGACAGACAGGAGTCACGTGTATAGGGTTGCGAGTAAGAGAATGCGTGAACTTACCCCCAATAAGTGTAGCACGTCCCAACAGATATCAGTGAAGACGTGTGTGTAACCAGCCCGTGCACATCACAGCGCGTGTTTACGGCGCCTAATCACATCGGACTGTGCTATCAGCGGGGTGGTATGCGAGGGGAGCCCGGGGAGGTGAGTACGGGGGGGGGAGAAGTACCCCTTCGGGGTGACCAGGGTACGGAGGGGGGCGCTTGGGAGGCGCTGCTGTGCCCCATTGGTCGTGGCGAGTTTTCAGTTTTTCGCTACGCCAGGCACGCCGCCATGTTTCCTAATGTTGGTTGATTGACGTGGTTGGTTCTGCGATTGAAAATGCACCTTATCTGGTTGTGCTAGGGATGAGATTCGGCTGCCGGACGCATGTGATACAGAATTATACATATATTGTACAAAAATCTCATTAAATTTGAGATTCTTACCCTATCATTTGTAATATTAGGGCGGATAGGCTCAAAAATGTTCGGTTTTGGGTTTAAATTTTAAAAAAATTCAACAAAAACGTTATTTTCCTTAATAAATGGTTAATTTCCTAACTTATAAAGTCGCTTAAATACCATTGACAGGGCTTGACAATAGCCGGGCGAGTGTCAAGCTGTCGCACCGTGGGAGAGCCATGTTCACGCATATGACGCGCTAATTGAGCCGGCTCGTCCGAAGTGATACCAGCCTCACAGAATACTCAGCGTGAAATACTTGTACTGTCTTTCGCAGAGTGAAGATATCGAAGGCCCTTAAGTGCCGCTTAAGCGGCGTAAAAAGCCTGCAACACATGAGCGGAGTGTGGCGCGGAGGGTGATGGGCGGCGGTGTTCTCTTCGCATATAGGAGACCCACCTGCTCCGTTGTCCGCTATACCATAATAAAGTCGTTTCACCTTCACACCGATAAAAATAAGAATAATCCTGATTGTATCGCAATAATAATATAAAAAAAACAATTGATAATTTTAATTCCGATATCTTATCATGAGCTTACATCGATCATTGCTCATGCGCACGCACATTTCATTTGCTGTATTTAGAAATAGATATCTTTATTTACCTTTTTTACTTTAAATTCTTTGGTTTTTCTGTGAGGGAAAAGTTTTAGGAAATTTTTATGGTATAGCGGACAACAGAGCAGGTGGGTCTCATATTTGTTAAGAGAACACCGCCGTCCATGGATAAACAAGCCAAAGTCCTCGCATTGGTTGTGTTGCTGGATTTTTACACCACTTAAGCGGCATTTACACTACTAGTACAGTTTCACGCTGAATATCCAATCGTGGCATTACTTCGGACGAGCTGGCCCGATAAGTGCGTCAGCATGGCTCTCCCACGGCTGAAAAACCAATTTAAAAAGTTTTCATTTTTCAAAATCTACACTATTTTTTTAAATAGGCTATTCTTATTATTATTTATTATTAATTTTTACCTTTAATGTCAATAATATGAGCCAAGGTGTAAAAATACATTAAAACCTCCTTAAACCGGCTACGCAGCGGAAACTATTAATCATAGAACTGAATAATGTTCTACGACTTTGTGGAGCATCTATTTACCTACAAGAAATGTTATGACAGCATATGCCTATCATAATTACCTACGTCACAAAGTGTTAGCATAAAAATATCTTATACATTGGTATTAGTAGGTCTCATAAAACATGACAGCTTTTTATAAAACTGGAGACATATGGATATATCCTTCGCTCCAGTTGGATCGCGGATGTGTTGCCATCTTGTATAGCAGTTTTTCTCCACATGTGGTCTGTCGCTTCATCACGGGGCATGTTCGGCTTTCATCTTTTTATTATCGTTCCACAACTGAGCGTTTTTAAGGCATTTTGAGCTGAACACAACCTTTCTTTTGTGCTCAGCTATTTCCAAAGCAATACGAATTGGGGAGCTTCAAGAAAATAGCGTACATTAAATGCCGGCAACGCACTCGCGGCTCTAGTGTCCATGCGTGGAAAACCGCTTGTTAGGAGAGCCACCTTCTCATTTACCATCGTTTCTATAAAAAAAGTACAATTTTGAAGGCACATCATCATCATTTGAGCCGTAAGACGTCTGCTGGACAAAGGCTTCCACCTCTGACCTACATGCAAACCTGTCGGAGGCGACCTGCATCCAGCATCTTCCGGCGACCTTTATAAGATCATCTGTACACCTTGTGGGTGGACTACGCATCGCCTACTACGTGGTCTCCACTCCAGCACTTTTCGGCATCTGCTCTGCGTATGTGTGGCCTGCCCATTGCCACTTCAGCTAATTATGCGGGCTTTGTCGGTGCATTTATTTCGTCTACGGATCTCCTCATTTCTGATTCAATCACGTAGACACACTCCAAACATAGCTTTGAAGGCACAATATTATGAAAGATGGCGTTTTCAATTTGGGTCAATACATATTTGTTTCGCCGATGATCGGACAGCTAGAGGTGTTCATAAATAAAAGTAATACTTTATCGACACTTGTCGCCTTATCTTATCAGCCTGACTCACATACGAGATCTACTCGCGAGCCTTGTGTGCGTTCTTGTAAAAATATTTTATTCATATTACCTACACGATGAATTCTCCCAGAATTATTAATACTATATAGGAAGTATATATATTATTTAGCAGCCAACTGAGCAGGTGACTCTCCTGTTTGGTATGAGAACACGGCCTATCACCAACCGCACCACAGCCCGCGCGTGTGCTGCCGGTGTTTTACACTCTACACCGGACTTTTTACAATGACTGATTTCATCACTCAATTTGCAAAACACAGTACAAGTACCGTTTCACGCTGAGTTTTCTGAGAGCCCAAAATCGCTTCGGACGAGCGGGTCCAATTTGTAGGTCCGTATATGCTTCAATGACTCTCGAAATCATGACGAGTGCGACAGAATTAAGACACTCTCCCAGCCACTGTCAATCCGAAATAAATTAAACTATATTTGTCCAGTCCGGGATTCGAACCGGAGATTTTTACGAGGCTCTCAAAAGACATATGCAGAGTTTAGAGTTAGCTAAGTAATCATTTAAGTGAGCTGAAGCGACGTTCAGTTCAAGAAAAGTGTTTATTAAATTACCTTTATCTACTTAGTTCGGTTGTCAGCAAATTTATCTAAAAGATTTTGATTGATCTGATACAAAATATAAATGACACTATATTTATTTCTTTTATTATATCCCATGGTACCTAAGACTGTTGTGTGGCCGGGTTTTTAACTAGGTTGAGAGTCTCGTAGCTGAATGGTTTTCTAAGTCCAGTATGGAGCGAGAGGTATCGGATTTCAATTCCGGTGTGGGCAACTATAATTTCACTCTCTGGAAGGGCTTGTCAGTGGGCGGGCGAGTGTTACTGTCACACCTGACAGAGCCATGCTGATATGCATTATTGGATCGGATCGTCCGAAATGTCAGAATTTGCGTCAGCATCCTGAGCTTGATACAGTACTTGTACTGTGTTTTACAGTGAGTGAGGATATCGGATTAAAAATGCCGCTTAAGCGGCGTAAAAATCTGACAACACAACCAATATGCGGAAGTATGGCGCGGATGGTGATAGGCTGTGTTCTCTTACCATTCGAGACCCACCCGTTCCGTTCTCCGCTATATAGTAAAAAACGTGGTAGTAACCAGTTATTTTGACTCGGAAAATGAAAACTCATGGTTTGCAAAGTAAGTTTTGAGAGTCTGTATATAAATTTGGAGTAGTGTTGCCCAAATGCAAGACTTAGCTTAGTCCTGGTCTTGCGCCATTACACATGGAATGGTCTGGCATTTGGGCAACACAAATTTTGAGATGTCCAGGTATTATGGCATAAAGACCCTTGAGAAACCTGTCCGCCCTCCGTCAGCGATGTATGAAGTGCCGATTCGTCTGATAAAGCATCGACAGGAGACAGCTGCTGTCAGCTTATCTCTGTCATCAAGATTAAAGTATTCGCAAATAAGTACTAACCAACCGGGTTCTATACTCTTTTATAACGGTATAGCGGACAACGGAACTGGTGGGTCTCCTATATAGTACAACCCGAAGGCAAGACCAAGAGTAAGAGCGCCTAATCTTAGCAAGACCACGACTGACCGTAAGACTTGAGCAGGAACAAGACGAAGCCTGTCTTGCAGCTTTTTTGGCAGTGATTTTTAGTATTTCTCATCAAATCTTTGGACATACTTTATAAATATGGTTGATCTATGGCTGTGCTAATTCAAGCTCAAAATGTCCCCATTCTGGTGGGTTTTTCGAAGATCTGAAGTAGAATTTAATAAATGTCGATAGACTAATAGGTCATTACAAGACTCTTCCTGCAAGAGCAAGACCAAGACCAAGACCAGGTGTACTGGCGCAAGAACAAGACTGGCATTTGGGCAACACTAATAGTAAGAGAACACCGCCGCCCATGGACAACTGCGCCACAGTCTAGTGGCATTTTTAAGAGCCGTATATCCTCAATCACTCATCAACACATTACAAATACCGTTTCACGGTGAGTATTTTGTGAGTCCGTGGTATTCGAACGAGCCGCCCATTTAGTGCATCCGCATGCTTCAGCATGGCTCTCCCACGGGTGCGGCAGTATTAAGACACTCGCCCGGCTACTGTGAAACACTAGAGACTGAATAAATTAAAAATTAAATTTTAATTATCCGGACGGGATTCGAACCCGAACTCACGTTTCATGGTAGACTTAAAAACCATTGACTTGTTAAGTGGGTTTATTCATTCTCCGTTACATTCATTTATCCAAAAAAATATCTTTTTGGTACACTAAAAAGATAAGGCAATTTTTAAAACGTTTTTGATATAGTATAACTGAGACCGGAGCGGGTAGGTAAGAGAAAACCACCGCCCATTGACAACCGTGCCACAGCGTTATGTTGCCGGCTTTTTACGCCACTTAAGCGGCACTTTTAAGGGCCTCCGATATCGTCATTCGCTCAGCGAAGTATTTCACGCTGAGTCTTCTGTGATAACGTATTAAAACTTAATATTCTTAAAGAAAATGCATGTCTTACCAAATTTTCAAAATTATTTCTCGTCTTAATTTTGTCCTAAGAAAATTGTATTCAAAAGAAAATTCAAGAAAATTCCTGCGCCTCGTGACAAAGAAAGAATATTACATAACAAAGGTATTTTCCACAAACATAATCTAAAATTTGTTTACATTATGTAATCTCTTTTCAACATTTCTTTGCATCAAAGCCTTTAATGTCTTATGAAGCCTTATTTTATTATTGTAATTTTCCTCGTAGCTTAATGGTTTTAAAGGTGTATCACGAAGCGAGAGGTATCGGGTTCGAATCGCGGTCCGGACAATGATAGTTTATTCAATCTCTGGAAGGACTCGACAGTGGTCAGGGCGAGTGTCTTAATACTGTCGCACCCGACTGAACCATGCTGAAGCATGCTGACGCACTAATTGGGACGGCTCGTCCGAAGTGATATCGCGCTCACAGAATACTCAGCATGGAACGGTACTTGTACTGTTTCGAATGAGTCCTCATTCACTCGGCGATATCGGAGACCTTAAATGCCCTTTAAGTGGTGTTAAAAGTAGGCAACACAACAAATGCGCGGATTATGGCGAGGTTGTCCATGGGCGGCGATGTTCTCTTACCATATATAAGACCAACCTCCTCTGTTGTCCGCTATACTATATAAAAAAAATTATACTCATTCATTTGAGAAAAAATCGGTTTACTTGAAATATTTTAGTATTGAACTGCGTTAATCGCGGAATAAGCCAGCAACACAACCACGCGGATGGCAAGGTTGTCTTCAACCGATGGGGAAGGCTTTTCCAATTGTCTGATTTATCATAATTTCTAAAATGTATTCCTATTCCTAAAAGTAAAAGGCCGGCAACGTATCCATTCTCTATTTTTCCTGTCATTTTTGTCAGTTTTCGTGCAATAAAAATCATTGTCGTCCTCTTGCCGCCTTTCTTGGTGAAGACGAATCTCAGTGAGTTTCAGTAGCTGTCCTATTTATTTTGCCTATTTAAGTTTCTTTTGCTGTAATTTTATGTTGTGATGAATTTTTTCCGTTTCACAGACAACGGAGCAGGTGTGCCTCGTATCTGGTATGAGAACACCGCCTTTCAACTATGTGTATGTATGTGTATCACTCAGCCAACGCGCCCAGCGAAAGCCACCAATACGACAGTCGCGCCACGGCCCGCGCCGCTTATCCTCATATCCGATATCCTCACTCACTCAGCGAAAGTACAAGTACCGTTTCACGATGAGCTGGCCCAATCAGTACATCAGCATGGCTCTGTTGCAGGTGGAAATTAACGATAAATATTAGTTTTTAGCAGCCGAACCAAAGTAACCGACATTGCCCGCCGTATTAGTAAGTTGAAGTGGCCATGGGCTGGCCACATCGCTTGACGAACCGACAACCGATGGGGAAGAAAGACTCTCGAATGGCGACCGCGTACGGGAAACCGCAGAGTGGGACGTCCCGCCACGCGATGGAAAGACGATGTCACGAAGGTCGCGGGCAACCGCTGAACCAGATCGCTCAAGATCGTAACAGGTGGGCGTCTTTGGGGAGGCCTATGTCCATCAGTGGACTTGATAGGTTTTATAATTATATATTTAGTGTTTTTTTTAAAATAATAATTGTACTATAATTATTAAAATGGTTGTAACAAAATTAATTTAATATTTCAATCAAAAATATTTTTATCTTTCTCGGAATCTTTTTATCGGCCTATGTCAGTTATCTCGAAGTGCGTGCGCTTTCACACACTGGCCGAACACGGCTCGGGGGAGTGTCTCAACGCTATCTTAGCCCTGGGAAAACCATGCTGACGCACTAACCACAGAATGCTCAACGTGAAACGGTACTTGTACTGGTTCGCTGAGTGAGAGGCCGGAGGCCTTTAAAAACAGCGCTTGAGTGGCGTAAAAGTTAGCTAAACAACCGATGCGTGGACTGGCAGGCGGTTGGCCGTGGGCGACGGTTCTCTTACCATATAAGAGACCCACCTCCTCCGTTGTCCGCTATAGATGCGCCTATTTTGCCTGAGAGAACCGGCGGCATCATTCATGCCAACCCACTTCCTGGAGGAAGCTAAGCAGGTTCTTTACGTTTCCGGTCAACTCCTGCAACGACCCCGGTGTCCCGAGGTGCTGCGTCCTGTATACTGCCACCCCAGAGCATTCCAGTAGGAGGTGGTTGGTCGTCCGCAACCATGCAAGCTCTGCACGGAGGACTGTCAACATCCAGCGTGTGTAGGTTACGGAGGAGTGCATGACCAGTCAGCGCTTCGACAGCTAGTCGGAGTTGGGACCTCTTCAGACTACGAAGTCTGCGAGACATCATCACCATAGGACATGGCCTCCCCCAAAGACGCCCACCTGTTGCGATCTTGAGCGATCTGGATCCAGCGGTTGCCCGCGATTTTCATAAGATCGTCTTTCCATAGAGTGGCGGGACGCCCCACTCTGCGCTTTCCGATACGTGGTCGCGTGGTTGCAACTCGAGAACATTTCTTCGAGCGATGTGGCCAGCCAACTACCACTTCAACGTACTAACACAGCGGGCAATATCGGTTACTTTGGTTCGGCTGCGGATAACCTCATATCTGATCTTATCTCGCAGCGAGACTCGAGCATTGCCCTCTCCGAAGCTCGCCAAGTGAATCTGAGCTTCCCCATCAGACCCATCGTAAGCGACCACGTTTCAGGTCCGTATATGTGAGACAACTTGGTGTTTATTGTGGGAAGAGCTACTCTCGTCTGCCTGCAGGGTGTTCCAATATATTTGAATGCTTTTTGAGTTCAGCTTGAGCCATCAGCTGGTAGAGTTTGGGTGCAATGACCTACCCCCAGCAAAGCCTTGTCTAAGATACGGCCTTATCTGGTTTATCTTAACTAGTCGCTAATAGCATTATCTGTGATAATGCGATAGTACACGCTCCGAAGCATTTCTTCAACTAATGCAGCTCACAGTGTTTCAGCCATGTTTGTCAGTTTTACTCTCGCTTCGTGGTACACCTTCAAAACCATTAAGCTACAAGGCTCTCTTTAGTTATAAATGGTAAGACATACATTTTTTTATTTTACAGCAGACAACGAAGCAGGTGGGTTTCCTATATGGTAAGAGAACACCGCAGCCCATGAACAACCGCGCCACAGTCCACTCGTTGGCTAAGTTGCCGGCTTTTTCGCCGCTAAAGCGGGCTAGTGGGCGGGTTTTCAATATTCTCACTCACTCAGTGAAACACAGTACAAATACCGTTACACGCTGAGTATTCTGTGAGCCCGTGGTATCGAACGAGCCGGCCCAATTAATGCGTCAGCATGGATCTCCTACGTGACAGTATTAAGACACTCGCTCGGCCACTGTCAAGACCTTCCAGAGACCGAATAAATTATAATTCCGGACCGGAATTCGAACCCAATACCTCTCTCTTCATGGCACACTTTTAAAACCATTAACCTACGAGGCACTCTTTAGTTACAAATGGTAAAACAAGCAATACGCACTTTTGTAGTCGGATAAAAAGTATAAAAATTTATTAAATTTCATGAAAATCTGAATAGATTTTCTTGGTGCCGGTGGCAAACGAGCTCCTGGCTTACCTTGGGCAAGCAGTCCTCCCGCTCATGATAATCCTTACCCGCACAGAGCCGCGGGTGCGTTGCCGGCCGTTAAGGAATGTGTACGCTCTTTTCTTGAAGGTCCCCGCTCGCATTGGTTTGGAAAAAAGCTTTTAAAAGGGCTCAGTTGTGGGATGACACACATCGGGACGAAAGCGATGAATCTTTTTAACTACTTTTTTTTTATTTAATACGTACATAGAGACTGACAATCTTTCACTAGGTATTCTAAAAGCGAATGGATAAGTAATGGTTGCAATGAGAATGTGTAGCCGGCTTTTTTGTGGCGCATAAGCAGACAAGATCATATATTGAAATGTAGGTACATATCATAACAGACAGATCGGTTTTATTAGTTCGTCATCTTGCGTCATGGTGGCTCTTCCACAGCGAATCTGTTCCGAGTGAGGGTACGGGAAGGGCTGGTAACACACCCACGCGTGATTACTTACGGCACGCAAACGTGGTCTCTCACCATCGGTCTCATCCTAAAGATCAGAGTCGCTCGCTATGCTCGGAGTTTCTCTAGGTGATGGAATGAGAAATGAGGAGGTATGTAGACGAACTAAAGCCACCGACATAGCTCGCCGAATTATCATGCTAAAGTGGCCATGGGCAGGCCATATTGCACGTAGAGTAGATGACCGATGGGGCCGAAATGTGTTCGAGTGAGCGAGCGCAGCGTGGGACGTCCCACCCTCCCACAAGGTGGACAGACGACCATATAAAGGGCACCGGAAGACGCTGGATGCAGGTCGACTCCAACTGGTATGCATGGAGGTCAGAAGGGGAGGCCTATGTCCTGCAATGAACGTCCTACGCATGAATGAGGATGATGACGATTAACAGACTCTGAACAAAGCTACGGAAGTTCTGCTCATTTGCCACCGTTTCCATAAAAAGTCGAAAAAGCCCGGCCGAGTATCGGGTGAGCGGATGCGACACCGGGCGATAAGGCGAGCAAACATCCCGGCGCCCCACCGTCGATGGCACGATTGTAATTATCAGATAGGCGAGATTTGATTATGAACTTTCTCAACGATAGTGTTAGTCTAATTTTGCGTTCTAAGCCGTGTGCAGGCCTCGCGCGGACCACGAACCCGGGGCCAGCTGTGGCCGTTCCGTGCTGGCTGCGACGCGTCCGTGATAAGCAGTGTGAAAAGTTGCACAAAAACATTCGCTATAATCTTGTTATTGATGAGGTGACGCTATCGCAGGGGCGCAGGGCGCGGGGGAGGCTCGCACGTGACGCGGCAGCCATCTTGAATCGCGTCCTTCCCCGCGCCCGCGCCTCTACTACTTCAAACTGGCACAATGGAATTCGGTACGGCTTTGTATCTTTACTATGAGTTTACTATGGTACAGCATGAACGGACCAGATGGGTATTCTATATGGTAAGAGTTTATTGCATTGTGGACGCTACAGTCCGCGTATGCTGTGTTGCTGGCTTTTTACGCCGCATATCTCCAGCTAAACAGTGGTATCATTTCCACGAAATCATATTTCCCGATATCATTTCGGACGAGCCGGCCCAATCAGAGCGACAGCATGCTTCAGCATGGCTCTCCCACGGGTGCGACAGTATTAAGACTCACCTGGCTACTGTCAAGCCCTTCCAGAGACCGAATAAATTATAATTATTGTTGCACAAATCCAAGACTTAGTAAGTAGTCCTGGTCTTGCGTCGATACAACTGGTATTGGTCTTGGTCTTGCTCTTGCGCTTCCAGAATCCATCAGAATAGGAACATTATGAGCTTGAAGTAGCATAGCCATAAAAAACCAAACAGAATTATAAATGTCAAAAGATTTAATGAGAAATTGCAAAAATCACTGCCAAAGAAACGCGCGAGTCCTGCAGGCTTCGTCTTGTTCTTGCTCAAGTCTTACGGTCAGTCTTGGGCTTGCTAAGATTAGCCGGTCCTGGTCTTGGTCTTGCATTTGGGCAACACTAATTATAATAGTCCCGACCGCGATTATCCGATACCTCTCGCTTCGTGGTACACTTTTAAAACCATTACGCTTCGAGGCTTTATGGTAGAGTTTTGAAATGTTTTTGTTGAGATGACACGCTGTTGGCGTAATGCCTTAAAAGGTTGTAGCGGAATTTTGAGGCGAGCCGAGGCTTCTGAAGTTGGGAGACAGTAGAAATTTATAGCATCTATTAAGTCTTTGTGTATCTAAGTGTTTAAAATTTCTGGTAACTTATGAAATTAATAGTAAGTTGAAATGGCCATGGGCTGACCATGTCGCTCGACGAACCGACAACCGATGGGGAAGAAAGGTTCTCGAATGGCGATCGCGTATCGGAAAACGCAGAGTTGGACGTCCCGCCACGCGATGGATTGAAAATCTCAAAGGTCGCGGGCAACCGCTGGACCCATATCGCTCAAGATCGTAATAGGTGGACGTCTTTGGGGCAGGCCTATGTCCAGCAGTGGACTTGATAGGCTCGTGGTGCCTCGAGGAAAGCCACTGGTATTTTCCAATGTTTCGTCAATTGTTGAAAAGCACAAAAGGTTCTAGGAGTTTAAAATAAAGGCACAGAGGCATATAAGAACAAACGAATTCAAAAACTGGATCCTTTAAGGTTCTATTGTGAGACCTAATCATGGGTTTTTAAGCCCAGACTTTCTATCTGTTTCATACAATAGAAAAATAATTCTTCACCATCAGAGAGCCATGCTGACGCATATGCTGGCGCACTAATGGGGCCGGCTTGTTCGAAGTGTGGCTCACAGAATACTCAGCGTGAAACTGGTGTTTCGCAGAGTGAGTGAGGATATCGGAGGCCCTTAAAAGTGCCGCTTAACCGGTGTAAAAAGCCAGCAACACAGCACGTGCGGATTCTGGAAGGTTGCCCATGAGCGACGGTGTTGGCCATAAAATAAAAAATAACATTTTGAAAACCTTTTATTACAGTCAGTGACAAAAATATTAAATGTAATGTTTTATTGAATATTGGGTTACTCTTGCTCAGTATTGTAATATTTTTTTTATGGACTAGAAGACACCGCCGCCCATGGACAACGGCATTACAGTCCACGCAACGGTTGTATTTCCGGCTTTTTATTCACCTTAAGAAGCTTTTAAAACAGATATAGCGGACAACGGAGAAGATGGGTATTCTATATGGTGAGAGAACACCGCTGCCCATCACCAACCACGTCTCACTCCGCGCATGCTATGTTGCCGACTTTTTACGCACCTTAAGCGTCATTTTTGAAGAATCTCTTTATCAAATCAAAGATCTTTATTTAACATAGGACTTTTTTGGAAGGGCTCTCTGCCGGACATACAGCATTCACAGCTTCACACGATCTTTTACGGCTCGCTGTGATTTTGATTTTACCCCTGACTAGCGCAAGGGCGTCTCCTGCGAGACACGAACCTCGGTTTGGGCCGTCCCGGGGTATGGGCCGCCTGAGCAGCCGGTGGGAAGCTCACCGAGGTGAGTCTGGCGACGTAGCTAGGTCCTCCCCTCCGTGTCCGGCGGAAGCGGTTGTCGCCGCGGTCCCTACACAGAACCCTACCATCTCAGTTTGGAACTATATAATTTAAACACTTATGAACTAGACACGCTTTTGAGAGCCTTTTGGACAGCCTTCGTATCTTAGTGGTTTAATAGGTCTACCTGGTAGACTCTATCACGAAGCCAGAGGTATCTGGTTCGAATCCCAGTCCAGACAATTACACATTATAATTTATTCAGTCTTAATACTGTCACACCCGTGGAAGAGCCATGCTGACGCACTAATTGAGCCGGCTCGTTTGAAGTACCACAGGTTCACAGAATACTCAGCGTGAAACGGTACTTGTACTGTTTCGCGTGAGTGTAGATCGGAGGACCATATAAATGCCGCCTAAGTGGCGTAAAAAGCCGGCAACATGCGCGGAGTGTGGCGCGGTTGTGCGGCGGTGTTCTCTTACCATATAGGAGACCCGCCTGCTCCGTTAAAATTTGATGAATTGTTCGAAGGTGATGAATAAAGGCGTGGACTTCTTTTATGGTTAATATTTTATTATGAATTAAGTAAACATTATATAATCTTCAATCAAAAATCAAATAAATGAGATAATTGTAGAACCTTCGCTTTAGGCCTTTTGATGATGATGATTTAAAGTACAGAAGACGCTGGATGCAGGTCGCTTCCGACAGGTATGCATGCAGGTCCAAGGGGGAGACCTATATCCAGCGGTGGACGTCTTACTCTATTGTCTCTTATTATAAAATTATATATTTCGGAGTTCTTTTATCACGTTTGCATGAGATCCTTGTCCAACTTTTTAATTTGTGACTCAATATTATACTCAAATTGCTATTCAGACTTAGTCCAACGTTCAGATTCAATACAATTCAAACATGGGTTGGGTTTAATGTCCCATTTGTTTACTTCAACCAGAGCGTGTTGCCCGTGATCCTGCAAGATATATGCACGAACAAGACCAAGTCCTGCATGATTTAGTTTTGTAGGACTTAGTACAGGTCTCACAGGGTTCGGGTATCGTAGAACTCTCTGAGAGTTAACTTTCACGGTAGGCTATAAGGAAATAAAATAAAAATTCTCTCAATATTTATTATTTCTTATAGTAATGTAATATTATGTACAAAAAATTAATTCGTATAATTAATCGATGCATGCCATGACGGTAACAAAATAGCGCATCATAGAAACACTAAATCTAAAATAAGTCTTCCTAGCTTAGCGTTTAATATAATTGCAGCTTATAGGACGTCAACACATACAAATTCGATGCGACATTTCATTAAACACAGAAGGCACCTTCAATGATAAATTTATTTGATCACATACAATTCAAATGTACAATGTCACTGTGTTAAGAAGTATTTCTAAATTATTATGTCAATTTCTAACTTAATATAAAATTACAACAGCTCATTAACTTTGGTTCGCGCATTTCCATCTGATGCAGCACCTGCCACCTGCCAGGCTTCCCCGGGACCATCCCAAAATATATACAACCTTCTAATTCATATGATTCGGTTAAACGGGAAAGCTTTTATTTCTCTTTAAGGTAGTTATAGCGGACAAAGGAGAAAGCCATCAACACAAACGATGCGCCCAGTATGGCGCGATTGGTGATGGATTTTTTTTTGAAATGACTATCGCTATCGGCATAAGACCTCTACAACTTCTTGATCTATTCTTCAGCTATTGGTGATGGGCGGCTGTGCTCTCTTATATGAGAACCAATTGCTCCGTTGTCCGCTATAGACTAAAAGCCATATATCCTCACTCACTCAGCGATACAGTACAAGTACCGTTTCACGCCGAGTGAGAGAGAACCTCTTGTGAGATGTTTAACTTTCGATAGAGACTAGGAGATGCTGCGTCGATGAGAAATGATGCATAAATGTGAAATCATATGTTCGCTACAAAATATAAGGTAACATAATCCTAATAACAAACGATCACGCCATTTTGATTTTTTTTTCAAAAAAAAAAACTAACAATTTATGGATTTTTAAAATTGAGCCATTTCTAATAAGGACTTATAATTAAATAAATTCGTGGAATGTTTGTGAAGTCATGGAGGACTGGCATCGGAAATGATTGACACGTTCTGATGCGATTTCTTCCGACGACGAGGAATGCTGAAATGTTACGACGTAACGTCTAAAGCAACGATTCCCAACCTTTTAGGGTCACGGACCCCTAGCAATTCAATTATATTTCTCACGGACCCCAGGCAATTTCAACCCCCAGTTTTAACGGACCCCTTACTACCGACTTTAGTTAAACATTTGTGTATGATCCAGCGACGACAATGCGGGCTCCCTGCGGTCCTCGGATCACGGGTTGGGAAGAACTGTCCCAAAGAGATGGACAGATTCCGTTGCGATTTCACCTTGGCAAGAAAATCATTCGAAATATTGAAATCTATGCGTTTAGGCGTTCCGACGCGACAAACATACAAAGTAACAAAACATAACTAACATAGAAATTCTTAGGAATGCGGTGCAGTCTCGATTTTCAATTTGGTAACAACTTATTTTAAAATAATTCAACATTTAGGAAATCTAGTGCGAGTTAAAATGTCTGTCCGAGTATCTGGAAACGCTGCTGGGTCTCCTATATCGTGAGAGAACACCGCCGCCAATGGACATCCGCGTTTGCTGTGTTGCCTGTGTGCCTTCTACGCCGCTTAAGCGATTTTTAAGGGCCTTATATCGTCATTCAGCGAAACACAAAACATACACAAGTACAAGTACCGTTTCATGCCGATTTTTCTGTGTGCCCGTGGTATATATGCATCAGCATGGCTCTATCACAGGTCCAAATGTATTTTAACTCGTACTAGAAGAATTTCAAACAATGTCTCAATTTCATTTGAAAAATCCTTTACGTTTTAGTTTCTTTCTTCGGTTGTTTGAGAGACTGTTTAAAACTCTATTTTGTTAATATGTTTATACTAATGTATCGTATTTAAGACTCGAATTTTGGTCACCCACTCATTACAAAGGACGTCAACCGAAACGCGGCTAAGGCGCGGCTAAATAAGGAATTTGCGACTAATACCAGACGAGTCGTTCTTTTTCAAAGTCGGTGAGTCGCTCACAAACATTTTATATATTAATATTAGGGTACTATGAATAGAGTGACGTGAAATTCGGTGGAGTCTGTCAAACTTCTATTACAAAAGACGGCGACCGAAGAGCGACGTGGATCGGTCGCCGACAGATGCAAATGTACTAGGACACTTTGGATAGGGTGGCGTAAGCGAGATTCAGTGGAGTCGGTGATTGTGCGACTGAGATTAAGAAAAGTTGGTCAGATAATGCCAGAGGACCTACAAATAGGGTGACTTAGTGAGATTCGTCGGAGATTCGGGGTGGAGCGTGGGGCGCGGGGCGCGGGGCGGTAGGGCGCTCAGCTGCCCAGGGAGACGACTGTGGGGCGGTCAGACTCGGCGTGAGCATATGTCTCCTCGTAGTACTCTTTGTGCGCTGCGTAGTGTGCGTGCGCATGTGCATGCGCCGGCGGCGGCTCTTCCACCTTCACGTGTTGGTGCTGATAGAACCCGTCCGTCTTCGCTTCTTGCTCTTCCTTGATCGCCTGCATCGACGCCAGCCGACCAGCCAGCCCTGCACAGCCAAACTCACCTTATTCACTCTCTTTAATGCCGTATCAGACAACAGCTCTCCTCACCTCTCCTGACCGTGCCACGCTCGCATGCTGTGTGGCTTTTCACGCCGCTTGAGCGGTGTGAACTCAAGCGCCGTATTTAACTCACTCAGCGACACAGTACAACTACTGCTGGAGAATATGCTGGCATACTAATTGGACCAGCTCTATTCGCGTACTATTTCGCTGAGAGAGAAAAATGCCGCTTCAGTGGCGTAAAAAGCCGGCAACACAACCAATGCGCGGACTGTGGCGCGGTTGTCTGCGGGCGGCGTTGTTCTTTTACCACGCAGGAGACTCATCTGCTCCATTGTCCGCTATACTATTAAGTAGTTTATCCAAAGTACGTTCAGCCGGCCCAACCACTGCGTCAACACGGCTCTCCACAGTTGCGACAGTGTCGATGCTTTCACCAGCCCCGGTCCCTGTCTCCCCGGTCCCTATCTCCCTTCCAGACCGTAATAAATGTTTGCCCAGCAGAGGTTGAGGTGATACGTTTCCGCTCGGATACAACCTAGCTACTAGTACTAAGAATACCCACAGCTGTTATTCTTGACCTCGACAGGCATGGGCTGCGGCGCGTGTGACATCGCGTTTAGCGGGGTTTGTGGGGTGTGGGGAGTGTGTGGAGTGTGGGGGGCGTGGGAGGTGTGGGGGGCACGCGTGGCGTGCTGAGCGTGCGCCGCGTGCAGAATACTTTTGCTGAGTTGCCGCTCCGCCTTCAGACTGTTCTTGGGCTTGCGTTTTCGGGTCTGGAAATATTACGGATGGTGGATTATTGATCTGTCGTATTTTCCCGCGTGAGGCTTAAAAGGGTGGGGTAGGTGTGACAAGAAAAGGTGCCGCCCATTACCAACTGCACCGCAGTCCGCGCATTGGTTGTATTGCCGGCTTTTTCACCTTAAGCGGCACTCAGGCACCTCCGATATCCTCACTCGTGACAGTACAAGTACTGTTACACACTGAGTGTGTATCGGTATTAAGACACTCGACTATCGAAGCCCTTGCAGAGGCCGAACAAATTATAACTGCTCCGATCGGGATTCGAACCCGATCTCTCGGTTCATGGTACACTTCTAAGACCATTTAGCTACGAGGCTCTTAAAAGTTCAAATTTTTAGTCACACCCAACACTTGTGTCAAAAGGAGACCTGTGTCCAGCAGTGGGTCGCGTGGGTTACGGCTCACCTGTATGGAGTCCTTCTTCATGGCGAGTGGGCGCGGTATGTTGTGCAGCTTGAAGTACAGGCCGCACGCGTTGCAGACGGTCTCTCCATGCGCGTTGCGTCGCCACAGCGATGTCGTCGTGGTCTGGCAATTGGTGCACATGGTGCCAGGCCTCTTGGCACCCGCCTGCTGGACACAACCTTTGCACTTCCCCAACCGCCCACGCCCATGCGAAGCCGACACTCAGTTAGCGACGCACAGGCGCAGACACCTCTAACAGCTCACACAGTGCCACCGGGCTGTGCCGGCGTCAGTTCCTGCATCTTCAGAGGAAGTTGAATGAAGAGCCTTTGGGCGTGTTCAGCCGGCGGAACTGTGTGGGCAGAGCCTTTTTAACCTACTGGATTCCCTGGGCAAATTGGGACAATGGACACTTTCACTCAACAGCAGTTAGAACAGACAAAGAATATATGTCGCAGTCATTGCATCCGCTATTTGATTGAATGACTAGCGCGTTCATTGAATGACGCCATTTAAGTGACTAGAATAACTCGTCAAGTTGTTGAATGTAACGTTCAGCGTCTCGACTGAACATTTAGCGTAGTCGTTGAATATTAAGGTCGAAAACTATTTTATTACGAAAAGGTCACTTTAAAGTAAAATTAATAAAAAAATTTCAACGCAGTGACTTTTGTACTAGATTTTTGACGCCATATTTGTTTTGGTGATTAGTAACGCCAGTGGGGAAAAACTAAATTACAATCACTTGACTGATTTTACGTCCGCTCTGTTCAAAGGGCTATCAGAAATGAATCTTTGACAACAGATTGCATGTCATTTGATGCAGAATTAAATTTTAAACAATATTATATCAAATTT
>DWCF01001017.1:0-35209 GCA_018230265.1 Delias oraia
CTGCGATCTTGAGCGATGTGGATCCAGCGGTTGCCCGCGACCTTTGTTAGATCGTCTTTCCATCGTGTATAAATTATATAAATGCATTTATTCGTATCTATAGTACGTATAGATACGAATAAATGCATTTTTCGGATATTTACAATAAATAATTTTCAGGAGATTACAAAAATAGTTTTCAAATTTTAAGAGCCTTTTTAAGAGTTTTTTCATTGCTCTACAAAAAACACATCCTTAATTAAAACTTTTATCTACAATAAGCGCGTTTATCAACTTTAAAAAATTCATACATTATACAAATTAATTATAAGACCATTTCAGTTCGTTTGAATTACCCTGACCTCATCTTACGAGCTGAGAAGCGCCATAATGCCAAGCTTGTAATTCAAACGTCTATTTACCTTCAGTTTGAAGAAACTCATGTATACTAAACACAGGAAAGAGTATACCTAGTGAATATAGAACTGTACCTAATAATGCCTACTGAGAGAGAATGACATTCTAGAACTACAGATGCTAAATGGGGACGACGGAATCTACTCTTATAATTCAAAAACTAAAAATTATTTTTAATGACTTTTTTCTTACATTCTTCTTTTTTTCTTATCTATATAAAAATAATTTTTTAAATGTCACGTAGTTATGGTTACAGACTCCGAGGGATTCGTGCTGGTTCGTTCCGAAGGAAAAAGTTGCGTTCTCTATGGAAACAGGATAGTCATTGGCTTACGCCCATGTATGTGCCCATGTATGCATGTAAAAAGGGGAAAAAGGTATAAATTAGAATCTATTTATAGTGAAAAAGTATAAGTAAATAAGTGAAAAAATAGCGCTTGGCTTTATTCCCCACCACAACTGGTGGTGAATCGGTTTTCAACGTACACAAAGTCAAACATACAGTGGTAATAATATGTATATTATATTGTTGTCATTGAAGAAAAGTTCTTTTAAAAGAAAATAAAAGAAAGACACGTCCCCTTAACAAGTGATTACACAAACAAGCATCGTTTTTCCATTCAGGAATTGGAAAAAGACTTTTGTTTTTCACTGTCGTTCCGGGTCTTTTGTTTCTGTTTGAAGTTGAATTAACTTAAAAAACAATTACTAAAATGTGATACGCATTTAAACTGTTTTTTATTAGTATAAAACCAACTGAGTGTACCATAATAATTGTCTTATTAATGACAGCTATAAGATAATTTGAATAAATATTTTCGTATTTTTTTATTGTATAGAGAAAATTAGAATAGGCAGGTCTCCTTTATAGTATGAGCTCCGTCATAATTCTATGTTTAGTTGTGTTGCTGGTTTTTTAAACCAGTTTAATTACAAGGACCGATATCCTCAGTCAGCGAAACATAATACAAGTGTTTAACGCGGATATTATTCTGTAAGCCCGTGGTATCAAAAGATCGAAGAAATTAGACATAAAATTATAAATCGTTTTTGGGAGCGGGGATCGAAGTGGCTACCTCTTGCCTTGTGGTAGACTTAATTAAGACCAACTACGAGACTCTAAGTAAAATACATAAATATGTATCTTTTATACATAAGATGCAAATCTACAACAGAAATATAATGATTATGTAAATATATTCTATATTTCAAGATGAAATTGTATTTAGTTTAACAAGACGTGTCATTTTAATATAGGTATATTTTATAAAATGTATTCATAAAGAGAATAAAATGATGAGTCTTCTCTGAAGACGGCTTCATTTAGCACAATATTATAGCAATTTGTTCCTGTCTGTATACAATTTTATTACAAAGAGTAAGACAAATATGATCAACAATAATACATTATTAAATTTCGTCTTAAAAAATGTAATGTTTTTCTTTTGAATATAAAATACTTAATAACAGGGTAGCCTCAGTCTCTAAGTTCTAAAGTCTAAAGTTCATCATATTAGCATCCAATGATTTATATGTTGGTGACTTTTCTGGCTTGGGCAGAGTCCAAGTTCCAGTTTGATTTGTTCATAAACTATTTAATAAGACTACAGTTGAATTAAATATAATGTCATTTATGTATCCAATATTTTATGTGCAGCTGACTATTCTGTCTAAAAAATTGCAGCTCAAGTAAGATTTGTTCATTATCTATGAAATAAGACTTAATTCATTGTAATATCACTTTAGTATCTAACAATATCTGTTTTGGCAACTGTTTGCCCAAAAAGTACTATAGTTTTAATCTAATTTTATTTTATTTGGTTAGTAATCTAATAATAATTTATGTAACTTTTCTTTCCAAGCTCAAACATGAAGCCCGTTTTTTCTCTTACTATAGAATAATAAATGCAGTTTAGTAAGATTTCTATTTCGTTTATGAGACGTTATTCCAACTTGAACAATATCTTTAAGGTGATACAATAAAATTTGAAAAAAAAGAGCAGTAAAATATGTTTAAAAAAGTTATTTCGCTAATGTTGCTGGCTACTTCAGCGCTAACTTACTGGACCTCCGGTATCATCGAAGGGAAACACATTAGGTACTAATTACGCTGGTATTCTATTAGTCCCTGGTATTACTCCAGATTACTTTAATATTATCGGCGATTATAACTTTTTGTGGTATAGCGGACAACGGCTTACGTACGTCTTCTTTATGGTACCACCACCGCCAATGGAACCAGTGCCACAGTCTGCGCATTGGTTGTGTTGCCGGATTTTTTCCTTTTTTAAGCGGTATTTTTAAGGGTCTCCGATATCCTCACTCACTCAAAAACACAATAAAAGCACCGATTCAAGTACAGCTACTATTTCGCGCTGAGTAATATTTGAGCCCGTGGTATCGCTTCTGACGAGCCGGCCCAACTAGTGCGTCCAAAATGGTGCGACAGTATTAAGACACCCGCCCGGCATTTCAAGCCCTTTCAGAGACCGAATAAATTATAAATAAAAATATAATTTATAATAGTTCCGCCCAGGATTCAAACCCGATACCTCTCGATACATGGTAGACCTATTAAACCACTTAGCTACGAGGCTTTGGAAACTGTGCATAATAATAAAATATCAGTTTCAAATAGACCATTAAAATATAGTTTAGATGCAAAACGACAATTTATTAAACGTTTATAATCCTGTTAGTGTTCTAAAACGGTGGTTTAGTTTCG
This sequence comes from Delias oraia, assembly GCA_018230265.1. NCBI lineage: Eukaryota > Metazoa > Arthropoda > Insecta > Lepidoptera > Pieridae > Delias > Delias oraia. Next base: position 3,122 of record DWCF01001017.1, read on the forward strand.
ATTCAGTGCCTAAATTTCACGATAGCCCAATAAACGCGGATTTAATCTACGATATTGGAAATAGGTTTTTAGAAATAATATTGTTCAACTTGTGGGGGGTTATGTGTGTGATTAAGTTCATAAAAGCAATCTCACTCTCTGTTTGGCGTAATGTCTGAGGACCGTGGTCAGCATCAGCGTTGTATCTGGAACAATCTGCCTTGAACCTTTTGGGAAATAGCAGCAGTGGTTTCCTGTTGCCTTTGACCCAGATATGTTAGGGTTATTTAGGTTCCAATGTCGCTATAGTCTCATCGGTCGTTTGCCATGATTATATGGCAATTATGCGGTTGCCAGAGCCTTGTCCGTTATCTAGCATGGAAAACCACGGCATTTAGTGAACCGCAATAAATTTATGATAAGAAACCAACGTGGGCGGGTGAGGTTGACTTTTGCACCGGATACGTTTTAACTTCCGCTTTCTCCTTCTATCTGAAAAGCATCCATTATTAAAAAAATAATCTTTAGTTAACTTTCATTTTTGGAAAACATATGTTGACATACTTATTGGGCCAATTCGTCTGGAGTGATACCATGAGCTCACAAAATACCAGCGTGAATAGTATACTGCTACAGCTTAGTGAGATGATACCGAGGGTACAATAAATTATAACTGTGTTATATAAATTACTATATCATAATCATCATTTCAGCCGTAAGACGTCCATTGTTGGACATAGGCCTCCCCTTTGGACCTACTTGCATACCTGTCGGAGGCGACCTGCATCCAGCGTCTTCTGGCGACCTTTATAAGGTCAACACTATAATAATAATAATAATAATACTTTATAGGCTAATTACTATATCTTAATATTTAAATATTGCAGCTTACAAAAAAGGCTTACAAAAAAAGCATACAAATTTTCACTAATTAATAGTACGAAGTGTTGTATAGCTTTGAGTAAAAATCTAAAGAATATCGTCTGATAGTAATTACTTCTGTTTTTGTTCTTTTTGTACATCAACATCTGACGCTCAAAGAAACTCAATAGATGCTTCTTTGAAGATTTCTTATAAAGTTACTAGTAACAATCCTAAGACCTCTTACAACGTTTTGCCTTGTATTACATTTATAGCCACTACAATAAATTTAAATAATTTTTCTCCGCTTTTATAAGAATTTAAATTCAGTTGTATGTTGAATTTTGAAAACCATTTAGACAATAGGATACTTTAGTAAGTGGTAGAGCACTTGCTCGTCTTATGTGGTAATTTAAGTGTTTAACTTATATGTCTTTATTTACGCTATAAAAAAATATTACGTTCCTATTTATTAAAGGGCGGAAACGCATCTGTATCTCTACAAGGGCTAAGAGTGTTCTTGGGTCCGTTAATTCGAGGTGAGCTATTTGCTCATTAGCCATAATTTCCATTTTTTTAATACTAATTTTTGGGTCAGATACAAACCCATAGTTTCATCATCATCATCATTTCAGCCGGAAGACGTCCACTGCTGGACATAGGCCTCCCCCTTGGACTTCGATGAATACCTGTCGGAGGCGACCTGCACCCAGCGTTTTCCGGCGACCTTTATAAGGTTTTATAGTACTTTAGTATTGTTTTATGACTCATTATTGTGGTTTATTGTTATTACATTTCTATATTATCATTCTTACTGCTTGTAATGTTTTTCTTATTTTTAATTTATGTATGGGCTCTGGCGTAAGAATTATCAGATAAAATCACACAGCCATACTAAAAGAACGTCTGTTTATAATTAAAAATATTTGTATTATGTAACGTAGTCCGATAAGATTAAGGTCCAATAAGACAATCATATTCAGTACTATTCTATTGTAATAATGTAATAACATAAAATATGTTTCTGAAATTAAAATATATTTCATTTTGCAATAATATATTTTAGTGATGTATAAGGCAGGATTATTTTGATTCCAGAAAACTTCTATAATTTTAATATATTCATAAAACATGGCTGCGCCATATTGCTACGCATGCTTTAGGCTACGGTCTACGAGTGAAGAGCTACGAGCCGTGCCTAATTATGATCCATCTTGGAAACTGATGTAAAATAAGGATTACTTTTTCTTCAACACAGACTTAAGTTATGTTAACAATATTATATAGCAGTATTTCATATTAGAGTAAATTTGTTTTATGCAAAAAAACGTATTTTAGAGTTTAAAAAGTGGCTTGAAATAAGTGAGAATAGATGGTGGAAATAGCTACATATTTCAATTATGATAATTATTTTTATTCTAAATATACGCTTATCGTATTAGGTGGGCGTCCTTTTGTAGGCCTAAGTCCAGCAGTGAACTTGATAGGTTTGTGATGATGACTATGATACGCTTCCTGATAGCCATTTTGATATTTTTTATGCAAATCTGATGTAACAAGAATCTTAAAGCCAAGAGCAACTAGTGCATCCTTGTACTACTAGTTTCTTTGAGGTTGTAAATAAACTGCACTCAAGAAAACGCCTTTGAGACCAAGATTTCAATTAAGATTATGCATTTTACAAAGTGTGCGCCGTATTATAAGGTGAATTTATTGTGTTTACGGTAGCGAATTGTTTGTACCGGGATGTTTTAATATTTATATTAATATAATTCTGACAAAAATACTAAATATATTAAAATTAAATAATATTACTAATTCATTGTTTCTTAATTTATAGTACATTTCGGATACTATAAAGCTTGTATAAAAATTTTGAGAATCATTTAAAATAGGTTTTCACGACGATTTCACGGGCTCAAAAAATACTAGCATATTTAATTATATTCTCTTCAGAGATAGTCTACAGTTACGTATTTTAAAAAGTCAAACCACGCCAACTACGTATTGAAGGGCGCTCATTAACTCATAGGAAACACATCGAGGTGAAAGTAATAGGCGAGTACGTCTGGCTTCACGCCAAAAGAATCGTCATCTTCTGCTCATTTAGGTTTTTAGGTTATTCCAAAGAGTGACAATCAGTGCACATTATAATTCGGAGCGTACTGAAAACCTTCTGTTAATATTTTCATGATACACATAGGAAAATAATTTGTGTTAAATTATTCTTTATAGTTTTCAACAAAATACATATTCAATCAATATTTTTCTACCTTTATGACCTTAATTTGCATTCGTTTCATAAATAATCCCTTATATTTATTAGTAGCCTAAGCCGCCAAACTCAGAGGGTCCACAAAACCAACTACAATAATTTTATTAACTAATTAGTATAATGTCACATTTTTTTCTAAAATATATATTTTTTAATTTTAATTTTTATTTTAATTTTTTGTTTAAAGTCATCATCATCATCATCATTTTAGCCCTAAGAAGTCCACCGCTGGACATAGGCCTCCCCTTGAATTCAATATCAATAAATTATTATCACAAAGTTTTCTATCAGTTTATTGAATTGTTTCAAACAAAGCAATGAATAATGTGCATGTTGTAAAGAGTAAGTCAAGTTAAATACGTTCAAATAAATTATAATCTCTAACATTGTGTATCAAATACGTCTGAAACACACAAACTTTATACGAATATTCTTGCTTGCTGCACCTTTGCATGTATTGCAATATGAAATGGGCGGGAAAACAATGGTCTATGCAAAGTACGGAAAATCAGGCGTGCTCTACCCAGACTAGCAAGCGACCTCAATACTACCGGCCCGGCTGAAATTTGTTCATAGCTACAATTTTTTTTTATATCCGATCAATTATAGTTTCTTTTGTTTGTGTCTGGCCTTAAAAATCAACAATATGAAGCTATTTCAATAACGTGGAATAATACTCTGTGGAATAAGATTCCTGTAGAGTTATTTCTCAACCCTATACGACTTAGAGAACTTAAGAAAGGAGCGTGCTCATACCTTCAAGGTTGGTAATGCAGCTACGGCCTTGCAAGGGCTAGGGGTGTCCCTATGGACACCAACAGTCCTATGACTGTTTATCCTAGTTGAGCCTTCTGCTTGTTTGCCATTGTTTCAATAAAAAACCATTGCAATTTTGAATAAAATAGACGTTTAGTAAGTATCCCTTACTAAACGTAATAATATAAACGTAACGTAACGTAATAATCACTTATAATATTGACATTTTCCTGCGGTATCCAAAGTTCGTGAGACCACAGATCATTGCGGTGTTTAAAAAAACATTCCACGCGAAGCATTAGGAAATCTTAACTTGGTTACAGCTCAAGGGAACCCGGTGTTCGTATTTTGTCAACGCTTCGTTGAATTAGATTTGCACAGTCACAGATGTCCTTAGACGTTCATAGAATATTTGATGTCAAATTTCCAATTTTAGCCAACAAGGTACAACACTGGAAACGAATAATCTATATTGAAGCTTTGTTAACTATTTATATAAAATAAAATTGTTTGTTTTTTTTATAAACTTAATCTTTTGTTAAATTTCTTACTAATGGGCAAAAAGCAGAGAGAAACAGCGCAGTGTATTGTCAATGGAGAGAGTCAGTTTCTCTGTGATAAGAGATCACTGCTGCCCGTGAAAATCTCCGCTACAATTCACGCTTTGGTTGTGTTGCAGGCTTTTGACGCTTCGGTGTTTTGAATTCACAGAACTCTGATATCCTCGCTTAGTAAAAAAAAGTCAGGCCAGATATTACCACATATAACTAGAGTCGGGCCAAATAGTGCATCAGCATGGCTCTTTTACGAGTAAAAGATGAATGTTTGTTCTATGTTCTACGTATGTTTGAGTTCCATATTGTCTGAGAAATACACATTCTATTATAAAAAATTATATATTATTGTTTGAAGATTGTCCTTCTTTTATATAAAAACTCTATTGACTTCACAAAGATAGTCTTTAATTTGGAAATAAAATGCACATAAAAATATTTGCCTGACATTATTCTATTAGCAGTTTGAAGTATTTTTTCGGTTTTAAGGCGTATTTTACTATTTTTATTTTAATGCCACTAAGAAATGTTTAAGTCTCTTAGCTAAAGATTATTTTCCTAAAGAAATCTCTAATAGCGTACTTAGCCTTCACGTATTTCAGTTACTTGATCGGGTAGTTCTATAAATTGATATCGTTACACCTATGTGTGTGGCCAAAACTTCATCAAATGTCATCATATATGCGGCTTAAGTATTAGAAGACAGCGGAGTTGGTATACGTAGTACAGAGCTTCCATATTGGATCTATTGGTATATATATATATTTATGATTTAGCGGACAACGGAGCAGGTGAGTAAACCTGTATTGTAAGAGAACAACGCCGCTCATGGACAACCGCGCCATAGTCCTCGTATAGGGTGTCTTGCCGGATTTTTACGCTATTTAAGCGGAATAAATTATAAATTAAATTAAAATTGTCCGGGATTTGACCCTAATACTTCATGGTACACTTTTATAACTATTAAGCTACGAGGTTCTCATATATATTATTATATTACTTCGGCATGAGAAAATGTTATTTGCAGAGATTTTGAAAATAATTGAAATTGTTTTACTTTTTAATGAAGATAGAGAAACAAAGGAGCAAGAGACTTGCCTAAGATAAGTCCTCCGCTCATAGACACGTCATCTCCTGCTATGCTGTCTATCGGTCACACCAAAAAAAAGATGAACGTGTCACGGATGAAACTTTAAAAAAAAATTATATATTACGATACGAATTTGAACTTTATATCCCTGTTACTAAATTGAAAAGAATGATGATAAAAGTTGTTGAATGATTTTAATAATAATCAAAATCAATTGTCGATTTGAAAAAAAAACCCAGTTATTTTGGACGCTATACATAAATATTTCATTCGATGATAGTATAATTTATAAAAAAGTATAATGATATATTTAATAAATAAGGTATTTACAAAAAATGTTTTAATTTAATAATTGCTTTTAATGTAAAAACGTATCTTATTATATTATTCAAAAGATTAACCAATTATCAAAGGTTTTACGTGATTTTATAAATAAAAATTACTTAAGGTAATCAAATAATCTCAAACTGTTATAAAATAAATTAAACTATTATTTATACAAATCTAATGTCAATGTTTTGTGGCCGAATTCCTATGAAACGAGGCCAAAAATTCCGATAAATCTTTTGTGTGCTTATAATTATCTAGGTCTGATAAAATCAGTCAACATTTATAATTCATATACCTAAGTATAAAAGGTCTAACCTAATATTTATTTGTTTAATACAAAAGCCTAAAATTTGTAGCTTTCACCACAAAATACCAATTTTTAATAGCGATATTTATTATGATGTTTTTGTAGTACTTTAAAAATTTATATGAACAAACAACGTTTGCCGGAGTCAGCTAATTTTAATTCATAATAAATGAGCCTAGTATAAAAGTAAAAGCTGTTTTTTATGGTATAACGGACGACGGATCAGGTGTGTCACCTATATAGTAAAAGAACACCGTCGCACACCACCAACCACGCTACACGCAACACAGTCCGTTGTTTGTGTAACCTTTTTAAGCCGCTTAAACGGCATAATTTTAAGAACCTCCCGACATCATCGCCCACTCAAAGTTACATACCTAGTACCATCCTAAGTATTCTGTGAGCCCGTGGTATCACTACGGACGAGTTAGCCTAACTTCTGTGTCAGCATGGCTCTCATACGGGTGCGATACTATTAAGACTGTATTTATAAATTGAATTATAATTGCAAAGTTTGGAATTCTAATCCGATACCACTTCGTGATAGATTTATAATAATATTTAGCTACGAGGCTTATAAAAAGCGATTATGGTAAAAAATCAAATGATGTATCGCACCGATCTCAGCCTTAGGAAACCAACTTTATCTGCTATAATATAATAAGAAAAACTCAACATATAGGAATTGCATAAATTAATTTAAATTTCATGTTTGCTTCCACATCCTTGTTAATAGTAGACGTCATAATCTTTCGGTGAGATTGCAAGGCAACATTTGGTTACTGCGGTTTGGTTCGCTTTGTCATCGCGGCCATTGTATGATGCCATTTTGTTCACTGACCGAAATTATTGTCGTAAGTAAGAAGATTTAGCGATTTTTCCATTACACAGTGAATAAAGAATTAGGTAGGTCTCCTTGATAGTAAAATAACAGGCTATAATATGGCACTTTGGTGGTTTTGCCTTCGTTTTACGCCGAAGAAGCAGTATAGCGTGCCTTTGATACCTTCACTCATTTATTTTATACACTCGGTGATAAACTAGTAGGAGGCTCACCTAGGGCAAGCGGTCCTCCGATCATGGAAAAATTTAATTGAGCGAAACACAGTACAGGTAATATTTGATGGTGATATTCTGTATGCCCGTGTTATCAACCAAACCGGCCCAACTTGTGCAACTTCACTTCATAGCCCTCTCACGAGTAAGACAATGTTAAGAAACTCGCCTGGCCACTGTGAAACCCCACTAATCAATTACAAATTTAATTTATATACATTTATTTAGTACTTAAAACAGCTTAAAACAGTGAAATATTTAATTATATTGTTTATTTAAAGCAGTATGTTATAAATATAAAAAAGTTACCCTTGGTGTATATAAATCAAATGTAACATACTTAAAAGAGGTTTCAACTGGTTTAACTGTAAGTTTAACCTTTTTGAAATATTAATTTTTTTAATATAATTAAAAAATATATAAATACATTTTTCCAAAAGCACACAATCTCTTTGATTATTAACGCCGAATCAGTTTATTTCGTTATATGGCTTTGTATAATATATTTTAAGTTTTAAAAAGTGTATTTTATAGTCAAAAACGCGTAAAAAGCGATAAACACATAACAGAGAAAACCTATATAAAACCAAAAATCTAGACTACCTATTGTAACTTAACCTAACCTAATCAATTGTATCATAGTAGTTTAAAAAGTTGTTAAATAAATAAATTGTGATATGAATAATCTGACTTTTGCTAATTTATTATCACATACGATATATCTTTATTTATAAAAGAAATCTAATTTCTATTTCCTTACGTAATTTATTAAGCTTCATCCATTAAAACTCGAGAATTAATAAAGAATATAACGATCTTTTTCGATCTGCGAAACACAGTACCATTTCATGCTGAGTATTCTGTGGGCCCGTGATATCACTTCGGATGAGGCGGCCCAATTAATGCGTCAGAATATGCTTTAGCATGGCTCTCCCACGATAGTATTAAGACGCTCGTTCGGCCACTGTCAAGCCCTTACAGAGACCGAATAAATTACAAATTAAATTATAATTATCCGGATCGGGATTAGAACCCGATACCTCTCACTTCATAGTATACTTTAAAATCAATTAAGCTATGAGGTTTACAAAAACATATATTGCCATATTTGCGATGTATTGATTTCATCATGATGATGATGATGATATTGATTTAATATATTATAAATACTTAAATTGAAAGAGAATAACCAAATTGATTGTGATTTGTTTATATATATTAACGTTTCTAAAAGGGTAAAGTACAACGAACTTATATCTTAAAGAATATATTGTAATATTATAAAATCATTGCAAATTGTGATCAAGTAAAATTGACAAAATTATGCGCTTGACCGCTGTCTCACTCACTGTATTGGATACTGCGAAGAGCTTTATTGAAGTATAAATATACATTTCCTTAGATAGGGTTCGACAAAAATATTTTCTTACAAATATAGTTACATGATTGGTGATTTCATCTAAATATTTATTAGCAATAATATTCATACAAAAACTTTATTTTAAAATCGTGGTATGTTAAGATACTCTCCCGGGTAAAGTAATCAAATACAATTCATCGATTCAAATATTATATCTATTCAAAAATACTTATAATTTAGTACCGATTGCTTGACGGTAGCTTACCAGACCGCTCCGGAAAGTCAAGAATATCAAGTTCGTTCCATATGGATAAATCTATTTTTTATTCAGACTTTAGGAAAGCTTCACAGTAGCCGGGCATCTCTTTAACACTGTCTTACGAGTGGAACAGCCATACTGAGGCATATACTTTCGTACTAATTGAGCCGGCTTGTCCGAAGCGACTTACAAAATACCAATACTTATATTGTCATTCACTGAGTGAAGTAGGCTATCAGAGACTCTTGAAATTGTACCAGTCAAGGACCGAAAAGCCCGAAAACAAACCGAAAACACAACCTGAGCATGGATGTAGAGTAGGTGTGTGTGAAATGTGGTGATCCCTTACCATAAATCTAGTTGCTCTGTTGCCCATTAAAAATAAAAAAAAAATGCCGACAATAAATGCCGTTAAATACAATTTATTTATGGCTATCAGATTTATATAAAAAGCCCTTTTAATAAGACAATCAATTAACGAAAATCCCCATTAAAAAATGAAAATTGGATCGCTACAGTTACCACAATCTAAAACTCTGAATGATTGATGGAAAGATTTCGGTTGAGCGTCTTTGAACTTTCCCGAATTAAGATATCCATCATGTCCATTTTGTTTGACGACAAGCCGTGATTTTATACAAACCTTTTTCATTATTCATGCTATTCAAAAAGATTTTCAATATTATCAATACATATTATTAATCTCGTCGTCTGTATATTTGTTTGTGGTATAGCGGGAAATAGAGCAGGTCTCTTACCATCCTCTATGGTAAGAGATAACCAGTGCCCATTGACAACCGCGCCATAATCCGCACTTTGATTGTATTTCCGGTTTAATTTCAATGATATCTCATATGATCACTCATACAGCGAAATACGATAACATTTATGTGAATACACGATACATACAGAGCGTTTAAACTCGATGTTTAGCGTTCCACAACTGAGCAACTTTAAGCTATTTTATCACAATTCTTTGGAATCAGCTGACTGCAGAGATATTTCTAAAGCTATACGATTAGGGACCTTCAATAAAAGAGCATACCTATCCCTAAAAGGGCGGTAACATACCCGACGGCTCTACAATGGCTAAGGGTATCCGTGGGCGCAGGAGCATTTATTTTAAGTGACCCTCTTACTCGTTTGCCAAATTTTCATTAAAACTCATAATTATCCCTTGTATACACATTTTTAAAGCAAATCACTGCATTAATATAGTCAACCTTGACAGCACTTATATTTTATCATCAATAGTGATTATTATCGCAATAGTATATACGGTAAATCTAACAAATGATATACAAATTAAAACTCCTTGTTTTACTCGTTAGGTACAAATTATTAATTCAATTAAATAAGTTAGTGATTTCTTATCCAAACTAGAGAAAAGTACTTGCAATTTGAACAAATATTTAAATAATCTGTTATATTCAATATTCTGCAAAAATTAAATATATTGTATGAAAACCGTTGTGAAGTTGCAATTTAAAAAAAACTCAAGTTCGTTAAGAAAAAGTAATAAAATAAAATTAAACGTTTTATATTTATTACATGTTTGGACATCGTCTGACTAAAATAAATTAATATTGTATGTGTGAAATGTATAATTTTAAGTCAATCATTTATGTAAAAACTTTTATTAATATTATAAAACTTATCAACGTTATATCTTTGCGTTGCGTAATTCGTATGTAGTGTAGTTACGTTCTGAAATGGCAAAACGAGTGGCTGTGTTTTTGTTGATATCCCTCACTGGAATTGAATCAGCGAGGCTATTGGCATGGTTTCCAACCCCATCCATAAGCCACCAAGTGGTGTTTCGTCCCATCATACATGAAATTGCACGCCGCGGCCACGAAGTTGTCTTTATAACACCAGATCCTGCACCAGTTAATATACCAACTCTAAAACAGATAGATGTACACAATATTTCGTATGAAAACTGGCAAGAATTATTCATAGACCACAGAGTTGATAAGCAGCAATTGATTGTACAAATTAAGGGATTCATTGAACGATTCACTTTGGTCTTCGACAAACAGAACGAAGTGCCGGAAGTGAAGAGAATCGTTACCGAAGAGCGGGGTAAATTTGATCTAGTATTAACAGAAGCGTGCGTGCGTGTTTCGTTTGGTTTGGGTTACGCCTTTAAAGCGCCATTGGTGCTCATAAGTTCATTTGGTCTTATGCCAGCACACTATGAGATATTTGGTGCACCAATTCACCCGTTTCTATACCCATCAGCGGGACGTCAGAGGCTATACAATCTTACAATATTAGAAAAGATCAATGAAATCGTGAGTCATATAGTTCTAGATATTTTGGTGAAAACAACGGAACAATTTGATTATAAAGTTATGAGGCAACATCTGGGTCAAGATGTGCCGAGTTTTGATGATCTATTAGAAAGCATTAGCCTGACCTTAGTTAATGAACATCCAATTTGGGCTGATAATAGACCCGTTGGGCCTAATATTAAATACATCGGCGGCGTACATCAGGCGCCAGAAAAAGAACTACCGAAGGTAAGTGATAAAGCTTAAAAAATTAAGCCTTTGCATAGTCGATCGCATTTATCACGGGCAATGTTCTGATAGAAAGGAAACTATTTGGAATTAATAAGTCCAGCTCTCAATATTTAAAGTCGAGGCAGAATAATCATCGGTACCACCTCGGAGTTTGTCATTCCAAAGCTGAGGGTTCTTTAATATATTTCATCGCGCAGTCTGTGGCATCAGCTGCCTGCAGAGGTTTGTTCAAACTAGTACGATTCGAACGAAATAAAATATCCTACCTATCTTTGAAACGTCGAAAATGCTGCCATGATTCAACAAGAGCTGGGTGCCTGCCTAATTTCATAAAAAATATGCGTTATAAATTTACCTCAAAATTGTTTTTAGGATCTGAAGCAATATCTAGATGATTCTAAAAATGGTGTGATATACATAAGCTTTGGTACAAATGTAAAAACGACAGTTCTGCCCCCGGAAGTGGTTGATACTATGATAAGAGTTCTATCTAAACTACCTTATGACATTTTATGGAAATGGGATGTGGATGAGTTACCAGGAAAACCGAAGAATATTAAAACTTCCAATTGGTTTCCTCAGGCGGATCTTTTAAGTAAGTTACAGGACACTTCTAAAAATTTAAATTAAATGATATTATTCATCTTTAGCTGAGATTTTTTTAACGGTTTTTGTAACAAGGGGGTAATTTAATGGTAAGAGAACACCGCCAACCATGGATAACTGCGACACAATTTGGTTGTGTTGCCGGCTTTTTACACCGCTTTTTCAGTCCATATTATATTTACACCGCGTTAATTCATACAGCGAAACACAGTGCAGGTATTGTTTCACGCTGGAATTCTATGAGTGAATTTATTAATTTACTCAGTTGTATGAATAAATTTAATTTTATACACTTTAGTAAAGTTATAATTACTTCAGAACTATAATTTATAATTAATATTTTAATGGTAATTTTTATGGTTTAAAGAATATTTTTACTATATACCGAACAATGGAGCAGGCAAATCAACTAGATGGTAAAAAAGCACGCTGCCCATGGACGGAAAGAAGCTGGAATGGAAGCTTTGCTTGTGTTGCCAGCTTTTTACGCCGCTTATTGGGAATCCTTACTCATTTATCCATTGACAGTATGCGTACTGTTTCACGCTGGTATTCTGTAAATGTATTATTACATTTAATTTTTTACACTTTTCTCAAAGTTTTAGTTACTTCTCAACTATATTTCATGATATGGTGATTTCAGGGCATCCAAATATAAAACTGTTTGTGACACAAGGAGGTCTGCAGTCCACCGACGAGACGATAACAGCTGGAGTACCTGTTTTGGGAATGCCTGTTATTGGTGACCAATGGTATAACGTAGAGAAATACGTACATCATAAGATTGGTTTGCAGCTCGATCTTTTTACATTAGAGGAAGAAGCTTTTAGAAATGCTATTGAAACTATTATTGGTGATCCAAGGTAAGTTATTTTATAAGTTTATAAATAACTATAATTAAGCCGGCTCGTCCGAATTGATACCACGGGCTCACATAATACTCAGCGTGAAATGAACTGTATTTCGCCGAGTGAGTGACGGAGGTCCTTGAAGTTACACCACTTTAGCGACGTAAAATGCCGGCAACACAACTAAAGCGCGGACTGTGGCACAGTTATCCATTGGCGCCGATGTTCTCTTACAATAATATAGGAGACAATATAATTTGGGTACTTAAGGGGTATTTTCAAGGGCCACCAATATCCTTACACATCACAGTATAAGTACCGTTTCATAATGAGTTTTCTGTAAACCCGTGGTATCACTTCGGATGACCTGGCTCAATTAGTGCGTCAGCGTATGCTTCAGCAAGGCTTTCTCACGGGTGCGACAATATTAAGACTCTCACCCGGCCACTGTCAAGCTCTTCCAAAGACCAAATAAATTATAAGTTAAATTATAATTGTTTTCCGAGATTCGAACCCGATACCTTTTGCTTCATGGTAAACTTATTAATCCATTCAGCTACGAGCTTCTGAAAAGGTTTTCGCAGATAAAACACAAATCTATTTCAATCTTACTCAAATTAAAAAAAATTATGTCCTATTTTTTTATGGAAATGGTGGAAAACGATCAGGAGGCTGACCAAGGATGAGCAGTCGTCCCATGCCCAGCCCATGGACACCTCTAGCCCCTAATCCATGTATAAAAGCAATATTATAATTTATAGTTCTAACATAATATTCTTTAATAAATTACATTCAATCATGTACTGAAGTAATCATAAGTTTTTCTTATCGTTTTTAAAATTACATTTTGCAATATCTTATCATTGAAATAATTAGAGCAATATCAATTAATCGCTTTCGCGGCCTTGGGTCTTAAAACACGATTAATTTTATATTTACGTAATCCATACTTTCATTTATATAATATTATATATAATTTTTATTTCATCATCAATATCATCATTTCAGCCATAGACATAGGCCTCCCCCTTGGACTTCCATGAATATTACATTATTATTATTTATATAATGTTTATTATTATATTAAATAGGTTATGAATAATTTAATAATAATTGTATATTATATATAATTTTATAAATTTTCTACATTTTAGATAGATATATATGTCAGTTTTATTAATTACTTCCATGGCTTGTAATAACATTAGGTTTATTATTTTGATATTTTATTAGATTTACGACTCATACAAATCTTTGCGTAGTAGGCTTATTATGTAAAAATCTTCGATTATTATTAAGGATTAATCTACTGAATTACGGATGTAATTTAAAACATTCAAGCGTTCTCACCAGGAATCCTGTTGTGAGTTCCCATTGTATTCTGATAAGCGATATTGCTTATTTTACGCTCATATAGGCCTAAAAAACTTAACTAATACTTCATTGATATTAGAAATATTTAGGCAGATTAGGTATCAATATTGTACAGTGCATAATTTAGTTTGTTAATTCAGTTTTTCCACAACTGAACGTTTTTAAAGGTATTTTGTATCACCCACCACCATTCTGTTGAATCAGCTGCCTGTAAAACTATACATTTCCAAACCAAGTAGACTTGAAGACCTTCAAAAATAGCGTAACTAAAGGCCGGTAAAACACCTTTTTCTCGGATAGGACTGGGGGTGTCCATGGGCAGAGAACCACTAATCCTAGGTGAGCCTTCTGCTCGATTGCCACCGTTACAAATAAAAAAAACTATGGTAAAAAAGTTGGTTTTTGTAAGTAAAGTAATTAAATAAAACTAGAAGATTTACTCTAAACTATATAAATATAACCTCATTCAAAATTAATATTCTGATATATTATATACTTTAGTAAAGACTTGTTACTGTATGTAATTATATTTAAAAAAAAATCAAATTCAATTACAAACAGGTAACAAGTATTCCCAATACCGACGAGTCATTGTTCTCTAAATAGAATTCTAAGGCACCCATAGTATTCTTAAGTAGATCCTAAGAATCCCTGACATAGACAAACATGAAACTTTTTTTTACATATATAGTACGAAATTTAATTAATAATTTATTTCAGCTACAAGAAGAACATCTTACAGCTACGGGATGTTATGCGTGATCTGCCGACAAAACCTCTGGACACCGCGGTATGGTGGATTGAACATGTTATTAAGTATGGCGGAGATCACCTGAAACCACCAGCTGCTGGTATTACGTGGGCAAATTACTATGAACTAAAGTTACTTGGCGTGCTTTCTGTGATACTAATTATAATATTTATCGTATTAATTGTTATTATTAAGATTGTAATATATTTAATTAAAAAACAATTTATTTCGAAACGTAAATTAAAAAAGAGTTAACGATGTTTCAATAGAGATTAGAGTCTTTTACTTGTAGCATATAGCAATAATTATTATTCGTAATTAAGTGTTATTTATGGATAAAGAGAAGAGAGATTTAATTTGTGGACGATTAAAGCATTTTATTTTGTATTTATTTGTGTCATTAATTACTTTAAACTTAACTTCACATAGTATAAACAATAAGGGTCTTTATTTGGGTGGGAGAGTCATGCTGAAGCATATATGACGCAGTAAATTAAGCCGTATCGTCCGAACTGATACCACGGGCTAAGTTAGTGAGTATATCGTAGGCCTTGAAATTATACCGCTAAAACAGCTTAAAAGGACGGCAACACAGCATAAGTGCGGTTAGAAACGCGATTGTCCATCAGCGGCGGCAAACTCTTACCATAAAGGAGACCCGTTACCTCAAATGCACATTTTATGTTTGGTGTCTATTTCCACCAAATATCTCGTTGATAAAATCAATAAATCTATAACTTTATGTATATTTCCTAATGTAAGAACGTCTACAATTTCATACCACTTGTACCAGCCACTATGAAATTGATAGCTTCTTGAAATATCGGCCGTTGTGCGAATAATAACGTCGAGGTCACAATTTAAATTCTTTTAATTGACGTATTATACTTGTATGACACCCATTAAATATTCAAACACTTGATCAAATATGTTATATCTACATATATGTATAAGAGAAAGTCGTGTTAGGTAATCTATTTATATCTCAAAAATGGCTGAACTGAAACTATCTGGGGAGGTACCTTAGAACCAGGAGAAGGACATAGGATTTTTATCACGTCACCTGTACATAACTTAAAACGAAGTTTTACGCAACTGGAAACAATTTAACATATTAATAACAATTCCTATAAATTAATATTTAACCTCAAAACTTTGTAAGTATGGATGGAGCTTTGTTACTCTTTCGCGCAAAAACCACTTAAAGATTTTATTTAAACTTTGCAATAATTTATCTCATACATAAGAATAAAACATAGGTTATATTACTAAAGATATTGTGTAAATTTTCCAAAATATAATAAAAAATGTCACATAACTCGGCGTACCGGGCAGGGTAACGTCTGCCTAGTCCACTAGTTTTAAATGAAATTTATTTTCAAAACTTTACTTTTCCCGTCCTACTTTGTAACTAGTTTTTAATGGATTATACCGTGTCCTTAGAAAACATTTCAAAAAACTTTCTGACAACAAGCGAAGGCAAAAAAAACTAACGAAATATTTGCCAATTTAATGTAGAAGGAAAAATCTAATTTTAGAATTTTTATCAATGTTTTCCAAGTTTTAAAATCGTATAACTGAACTGAATTCAAATAATAAAATAGTTCCAGAAAGGTTTTGAAAAATATTATGTTCTTACTGGAAATTCACGAACTAATTTGGACGGATCTTTTTATTTAGCTGAACAGAACTTCAGAATAACACATGCAACGATAGACCCATCAAAGTAAAAACTATATTTTGATTTATTATGAATATCTACAGAACTTTTCACTTGTTCTATTTAAAATCAGGAAAAGAAAATCCAAATAATATCATTTTACATAACTCAATTATCACATTATTAGAAGAAAACGAAGGTTGATGCCGCCTTGGTGGCACCATGGTCCGGGGCCTTTTAAACCAAACTCACGGTGAGCCTACGTCTCGCCTCAAAAGACCGTGTTAAGCTGTGAAGGCGGTATATCCGTCAAAAGCCGGAAACACAACCGATGAGCGGTCTGCACGTTTTTTCATGGGGGCGGTGTTATCTTATGATAAAAGTGACCCATCTGCTTTGCTGTTGTACCACTAAGGGCCTCCGATATCCTCACTCACTCTGCGAAACACAATACAAGTACCGTTTTACGCTGAGTATTCTGAGCTCCTGATATCACTTCGGACGAGCAGGCCCAATTAATGCGTCCGCATATGCTTCAGCATGGCTCTCGCACGGGTATTTGTAATATTAAAAAAAGTATTTGTAATAACATCTAATTTATTTTTACTTTATAAGTTTTAAGTTTGCTTATACTTCTCCACGAGTATGTTAACACAGTTATTATAATACTGAATATAATTATCAATAAACCCAATACAGTTATAACTAATGGTATTTCGTAGTAATCATAAAAACCATAAACCCCAAAATTTGGCGGTTGAAGATGATCACCGCCATGTTTCAGGATGTGCTCCGTCCAATAGATTGCTTGATCTAAAGGCTTCATAGGCTGGTCGCGCATAAACCCTCGTAGGCGCAGTATATTACTTTTATAGCTGAAATTTATATGTAGTTAAACAATATATATTGGACTTGGCCGACGGTAACACGACAATATTTAAAACATATGTGATGTAATCTTAATATACAAAAAAATAACCATTTATCACTGAATAAAGGCTAAGGTTTGTTATCACACAGTAAAAATAGTAGGCAGGTAATGTTTTTAATATTCTGGTTTAACTGTTTTGGTTGGTGCAAGGACAGGTGAGGGTACATAATTGAACTCGGTATGTCAGAAGGTCTGCCAGGTGTATTTTTTAATTTTATATGTGTGTGTATGAATACTCATATAAATACATATATATTATCGTAGCGGACAGGCCTCTTTGACAGTAAAAGAACACCACCTTTATGAGAGCCTTATAGCTAAGTGGTTTGATAGGTCTACCTGAAGCCAAAGGTTCGAATCCCAGTCGGAACAATTATAAATTATAATTTATTTGGTCTCTGGAAAGGCTTGATAATGTCTGGGCGAGTGTGTTGATATTGTCACACCCGTGGGAAAGCCATGCTGAAGCATATGCGGACGTACTAATTGGGCTGGCTCGTTCGAAGTGATACCACGGGCTCACAGAATACTCAGCGTGAAATAGTAATTTTACTTAAAACGGTGCCTCTACTGTGTTTTGCTGAGTGAGTGAGTATATCGGAGGCCGTTAAAAATGCCGCTTAACTGGCGTAAAAAACCCAACAACTAATGCGCGGATTGTGGCCCGGTTGTCCATGGGTGGCGGTGTCCTCTTACCTTATAGGAGACCCACCTGTTCCGTTTTTCGCTATATTATAAAGCCTCACTGTGGTTCTGTTATTTTTTACACCGCTTAAGAAACATTATGGAGCTGTGATATCTTCACTCACGCACTAAACTAATACAGATGCTATTTCACGCTATCATCATTATTATGAGAATTAATGTACAAATACAATTTTGAATAAAAAATTTTACGACATTACCTCGCATCATTTAGCACAGTTTCTACGGCATTTTTGAATTCTTCTGTGGTTAGGCTTTCGAAATCAAGTTGTAATCCTATATTGTGCCGAACGTACTTTTCGACGTTGTACCATTGGTCGGCCAGCATCGGGATCCCTATGAGGGGAACAGCTGCATTTATCGATTCGTCGGTTGATTGCAAGCCACCTTGAGTGATGAATAATTTTACGTTTGGATGTTCTGAAATCATTAATGAACTTCTTTAAAGTAGAATAACAGTTTTGTAGACGTGGAATTAAATATAAATTAATTAAATTATAGACATTTTAATAGTTGAGAAATTTATACAAATATATTTTAAAAAAATCATATATTTTCTTATAAAAACATTTATATATATTTTTCATTATTTATTAACACTATATAATTATTAAAACCTTTACATGTTAATTTTACTGTCTTAAATAATTTGTATTTTCCTGACATGAATAAAACACAAAGAAAAAATTGATCTTAGCATAATTTATAATTAAAGAAGTTATGTTAAAATTATTTTTTAAATCATAAACCTTCATCTGACTTATTTCTAAAATATTATAAAAAATAAAATGAAGCAAATGTAACATACTAAGGAGATCCGGTTGTGGAAACCAATTTGATATAAAAATGTTCTCAGATTTGTTTATTAAGGTTTCATTATCCCATTTCCATAGAACGTCGTATGACATTCTAGAGAATACATCCACCATGATTTTAATTTTATCCGGCATAAGCATACTTGCTCTTACGTTACTTCCAAAACTTACATAAATCACACCGTTTTTGGACGAATCCAAGTATGTCTTCAGAGGCTGTAATGTAGAAATAAAACGTCATTAGCATAAGTGGTCCTCCGCCCACCGCGGGTGGATAGGTACGCTCTTATTTTAAAAGTCCCCAAGTCGTATTAAGTGCAGATAAATCTCCTCCTCCTCTCAGATAAGTCTAAGTGGTAAGAGAACACCGCCATTCATGGACAACCGCATCACAGTCCGTGTATTGGTTGTGTTGCCGGCATCTTACACCGCTTAAGCGGCATTCTTAAGGGGATATTTTCACTCACTCACTGAAACACAGAAGGGGTGCCGTTTCAAGTACAGCCACCATTTCACGCTGAGTATTCAGTTATATATATATATCCAAACAGCTCCTCAGTACATTTCCCGTGATAAATGGAATAGAAGATACTAAGCGAACCAACATTTCTACGCAACGCCAAAGAAAAATAGGAAGTATGTTTAACAAAATAATTTTAAGCAATCTTAATTATTCTTACATTGTCAATAGATAATGTTAATAAATTAATAATCTCTTATCTTAATAAATAATAAAATTATGTGATAATTAGTGATTTTGTAAAATTGTAAAAAATATACATTTCAAGGCCGATTTCTATGATAATTATTTATATTAAACGTAGATTATTTATTAATATTATTTATATTAAAACAGGCATAATTATATATTTTTTTTTTGTTTTTATATAATAGTAGGCAACGGGCAGTAGGCGGGTCACTATGGTAACAGATTACCACCGCCCATCGACTATTATAAAGAGATCTACAAAGCTAATTTAACGATACTGACGAACGATACTGTGTGTTACGAACGCTGCCTTAACGATGAGAGATATAGGATTGACTTCTAGAGAATAGTTATAGACCATGACTATGCCTATTAAAAAATTCATGTCAGTAGTCAATATATCTCTTTCATATTTGTTGTGGCAATGAATATTACAAATGGCGGTATAAAGCAATGTACCTACGGCAGTGTCCAGATGTTCTTGGGCTTACCACTTTTCCTATAATGAGCTCTCTGCCTAATTGCTCTCGTTGCTATTTAATAGGGCGGTTTGTCGAAGTTTTCCTTTCCACAACTGAACACGCTTAAGACATGTTAATAGCGCATCTCACCACTCTTTGAAATCAACAGAGATATATATCCAAGTCAATACGACTGGGGTTGAAGTTTTCAAAAAAAGAGGGTTCCTATCAATAAAACACCGGCATCGCACGAGTTGTCTATGGGTGAAGAACTACTTACCCAGGGTGAGCGTCCTGCTTGTTTGCCACAGTTTTCATTAAAAAATCTCTCAAAATAATTACTTAGCTATCCCTAAAAGGCTGACGAGTCCGTCTCCTAGCAAACGCTGGAGGTGGTCATGGCTGAAGAACCGCTCACCCAAGTAGAGCCGTCTGATTGTTTGTCTATTGCTATTTGATTTATTTGCTATTTTCATAATTAAAAGAAACATAGAGAGAAAAATGTTTACCGTACATTAGGTAAAGGTTTGTCCGGGATTTCATGAATTCCTCCAATGTACAGGATATTTGGCGGCACTGGCCGATTATCTGCCCAAAACGCATGTTCATTGATAAACAACATTTTCGTATTCGTAAATAGCTCCTCAAACGATGCTATGTCACCGAAATGCTTTTCAGCCACGTCTTTATCTAAGTGATCTGTAGCGTATATATTTCTTATAATAGTCGTGAATGTAATTAGTTCTTTCAGTTTTTCTAGGAGTGTCAAGTTATATATACGCTGTTGGAGTATCGTTGGGAAGATATAAGGCTGTATTGGAGCACCAGCTAGCACATATTGCGGTGGTGCGACTCCTAAAGAACTTATCTGTATCACAGGAGCCTTTATGACATTACTTATACCAAGCGCAGCTCTCACGCAAGATTCTATGAACACCAGATCAAACGAATTGTCTCTCAAAATTGTTTGCACTTCCGGCACTTGCATTTGGCTATCGAATATGATCGACATTCCTTCCAATATTGCTGAGAATTGTTTGAGAGAATCGGCTTTTCCACCTCTTTTTAATGAGAACAATTTGTCTATGTGAGCGTAGGAAGCGTCGTGTATGTCGATTTCTGTGAGGTTTGTTGGCGCTTTTCCTTTCGGGAATGCGGGGTCTGTTGTTATAACAACAACATCATGACCTCGCTTTGCGAGAGCATGCATCAATGGGCGAAAAACTACCTGGTGGCTGATCGATGGTGTTGGAAAAACGCCTAAAATTCTTGCCGATTCTGAATAACTTAAAACAAATATCACTAATATATATAGAGGTACGTGACCCATTCTAGCAACTCACAAACTACTGATAATTTTTTTTTAAAACAACTGATTTTATGTGTTCTATCTAATTTATAATATATTTTTTTATCATCGAAAATATATTTATCGATAATTTGTAATGAAACTAGTATTTGATCCGTCGTTTATTATTATTTATTTCTATTAATGTGGAATGATGGTCAATTTATAGCTATAAAATCTTAAATAGAGAAAATATATTAGTTTCTTCATGCGATCCTATAGTGTACTTATGTATTGCGATACTTTAGTTTTCATGGTATTATATATAATAAGAGATCACCCCCGCCAGCGGACACCTGCACCACAGTGCGTGCTTTGGCCTTGCGGCTTTTAACGCCACTTAAACGATATAGTTTCACAGCGAAATAGCACTGTTTCACGCTAGTATTATGTACGCCAGTGGTATTACTTCCTCCGAGACAAATTAGCAGTTCTAATCAGTGTGATAGCATTTGTTTTGGCATGGCTCTACCACGGCAGAAACTAATAAGATACACGCTCTGCACCGTCAACCCTTTCCAAAGATAGAAAAAATTATAAATTTTTATTTGGACCGGAGATCGAACACAATTTCCTTATTTCGCGGTAGGCCTATAAGATCACACAGCTTATCATGCAGAGCACGAGGCTCTAAAAAGTGAAGCAATTTTTCGAAAATTTCATAAATAATTGGCTAATATGTAATGTTATTGTATTATGTTATGCTGAAGCTTCGTAAAATGTCGGCAACACAACCAATTCGCGGACTGTGGCGCAATGGTTCATGGGCAGCAGTGTTCTCTTACCATATAGGAGACTCAACTGCGCCGTTGTCCGCTATAGCATAAAAAAAAGTTTTACAATATTTATCCAAATAGTAGTTTTTATAATATTTAAGTGTATTACAGAAATAGAAATATTAAAACTTATAACCTAGTACGTATATTTCTTAAGACGAATTTATTCGTAACAAATAAAGAACAAGAGCTATTAATAAAGACATTTAATCTTATAATAACAAAAAGATAACATATAGATTATACTACAAAGTAACAGACTTCTTTATCAATATTATCGGTTGAAATTTAAGTGTCAATAACTCCAGTTTATAATGTTAACGCGATACTGTTTTTATTAGACAATATTAAGACACTCGACAAGCCACAGTCAAACACTTTCCAACACTGAATAAATTATAAATTAAATAAAACAATTAAAAAAAATAACTTCTTTAAACTCGCGATTTATTTTCACTAATAAAAAATACTAGCTAATACGACAAACGTTGACTTGCTATATAAATTATAAAAATTTATAGATATATGCCACCGCAAAGCTTTTATATGTATTTCTAATTTCTACAATTGTTCTAGAATTGAATTATGTCTCCCACATTGTTAAGGCAGCTTTCGTAAGAACCATTGTTCGATATTTTTTCTTCGATTTTATAAATCCAACGTTAACATAATCTATGATACTTATAATTACTTACATATTTATTCATCATTCATCATTTCAGCCATAGGACGTCCACTCTGGACATAGACCTCCCCTTCGGACCTCCATGACTACCTGTCGGAGGCGATCTCCATCCATCGTCTTCCGGCGACCTTTAAGGTCATCTATCCACCTTATGGGTGGACGTACTACGCTGCGCTTTCTAGTCCGTGGTCTCCACTCTAACACTTTTCGGCCCCATACATATTACATACAACAAATATTGTAGCTTCCTATTGGTAAAGATTTTTTAAAGACTGGTTCAGTAGATCCAGGGATTACTTCTTATAACCTCACAAACACACTAACTTTACCTATTTATAATATTAGTATATAATAAAATTCATAAAAATATTTTTTTAATATTTTTTACAATAAAATATTATAACAATTGGAGACTACGAACCGGCAAGCGCAGCGTGGGACGTCCATCGAATAGGTGAACAGACGACCTTATAAAGGTCACCGGAAGATGCTGGATAGAGGTCGCCTCCGACAAGTATGCATGTAGTTCCAAGGAGCCTATGTCCAGGAGTGGACGTTTTACGGCTGAAATGATGTTGACGGTGATGATAATGAAAAGGCATTTATGTAAATTTTATCCATAATATATATAATATTTATATAATAAAAAAGTTGAATCAATAAGTTTTTCGATGTAAAAAAACTAAAAATATTAGTACGTTCATTAAAGAACCATAAAATTCTATTATATTTGATGTGATGACCTTTATAAAATTGTATGCGGCGCGTCGGACATAAATCAGGCGAAACCAATTTATATTAACCGTGCGAAACGCCAATATTTCTATTTTGACATACCATATTTTATCTCTCACATATAGTGTACTTGACACCTTTTTGTTAAGCCTTTTTAACATTTGTGAGGCTACTTGCGTAAAGAAATTATGTCCCGTAACTCCGAAAATATTGCGATATTTATTCCATTTGTTAAGTTCTTAAGTCGGCCTTCTGCGATTCAACTGAAAACATTATTTATTTGAAAGTTCAATATTGTAGAGGCTTTGAGGACGAAATTTAAAAAAAAACACGTTTAAGATTGAAAATATATCATTACATAGATATATTATAAGACACGTAATTTAATCTAAGTTCAGTGTGAGTAGGTATGTACAACAACATAAATTCCACTTAAATTTAGCTAAGAAAATCTTACTTGTAAATAAAGAAACAACAATAAAATTCGTCTTTAATAACACCTAAATTCACACAGATTATAAATTAGGTAAAATATTTTTTTATCAGTCTTCATCGCCATTACGTTCTAGATTACTCACTAATGGTCAGCTTTCAAAATATGACATTTCGTTCATAGACAGTGACAGCGCGACTTAGAAATACTCAAATTAAGAAATACAAAACTATCCATGAGAGCGCCATGCTGAAGCATGCCCTGACGCACTAAATGGTCCGGCTCGACCGAAGTGATATCACGGACTCACACAATATTCAGCTTGAAACGGTATCTACTTGTACAGTGTTTCAAAGTGTGAGTGAAGATATCGGAGGCCGACAACACAACCAATGTGCGGATTGTGGCGCGGTCGGACATCGGCGGCAGTGTTCTCTTACCATGTAAGTGACCCACTTGCGGCGTTGTCCGCTATACCATAAAAAAATACTAAATTCTTTACATATTTTTCTTTTCTACCAGTTCCTTATAATGTAACTTTAAGATATACTTAATTATATATTTATAATTAAGTATAAATAAAATGGTAGTCTAGAAATTAATATTGATTATTTTATAATATAAAATCAATTTTATTATATTTATTGACATAATGTTTTCTTGTTTTTCACTCATTCTATATTTATTTACTTACACTTTTTTTAGTTAGGTTGATATTTTTCTTGTATTTGTGTGTATGAGGCGCTGAAAATCGACCACTTGTGGTTGGGCTTTCCGCTGAGTGCTACCCCTTTTCAATTATCCTCTGTGTTTGGAATTATTGTATTTTTGACTGTAAGTTTTTAATGTTTATTGTTGGTCGTTCCTTAACTGAACGTTTTAAGGCATTTTGTATTTTGGCTACAATTCTGCAGAATCAGCCGGGTAAAGGAACATTGCTCAATACGACTTGGGACCAAAAATAGCATACAATTCCCTAAAAGATCGGCAACTTACCCACGTTGCTTCGGTGCTTAGGTATTTCGAGGCTAGAAGACCGCTTTTCCTAGTTAAAAATCCTTTTGCTATCTCTTTCTATTATCATTAAACAATAGACTTCATGTTTCCAGAATTGTTTCTAATTCAATCATTTAAAAGCTAAAAGGCTCACAGAAAAGGCTTTCAATTTATGAAACTTACACGTTATAATAGTCAACGCGTCAGGATTTATGTGAGGAGATAAAAATACTTGGAGCAGCTTTGACAGTGATTAATCTGCAGACCCGGCTTCTGGGCATTGTAACTCAACGGCCAAAAGCCATCTTGGAAACTTGGGAAATACAAAAAGTACAGAAATAACTGTGCGGCAAGAAAAGACAACGATTATCACAAAATTGATAAATATTTCAGCGAAAGTTTTTTTTTATAGTATTGTGGAAATGGACGCCCGCGCCACAGTCCGCACATAAGTTGTGTTGCCGGCTTTTTACGCCACTTAAGTGCTATTTTTACGGGCCGATATACTCATTCCCTTTGCAAAACACAGTACAAGTACTGTTTCACACTGAGTATTCTGTGAGCCCGTTATATCACTTCGGACGAGCTATCCGGATTAGTGTGTCTGCTTATGCTTAAGCATGGCTCTACCACGGGAGATTGTTTTGTTAACCAAAAAATATGCTTGTGCTTTAACCAAAGAATTCTTTCTATTCTATGTGCGGGTTTGTGTGTTATTTTACTAAAGGTGAGCTAATGAGTTAATTTTAAATGTTTTAGCTTTATAACTAAATAGAAGCAAGCTGATGGGAGAAAACATTAATAAAGTAGTTCTTCTGTTATGAAACTACTTAGTAGAAGACTGTGTGTTATTGAAAGCTTTAGACATTTTTATCGGAAAATGGAGCAGGCTACATGCTAATATTGCCGCCATTCATGGACAACCGCACCAAGAAGCACTTATAATATCGTATAAAATGAAATTTATTTTTATTCGGTCAGAATTCGAACCCCTAACCTTGATCAGTCAAAATTACCACCCCAGATCGTATAAAACAGTATTACTTAACTTTGCAAAAATACAAAAGGTGATTAATATTAGTTGTAAACATTTTTAAACAGCCGGCAACACAACGCAAGTACGGATTGTTACGCGGTTGTCCATTGACTAGAAAGTGGTGATGTTTTACCATTCAAGAGACCCACCTGCTCCGATTTCTTCATACACTAAAAAAATCTTTTAAAGACGTTTTGCATTGCCCTATCAGAACTAAATGATTCCCTTGAAAGAGTTATCGTAATTTCAAAATTACGATAATATAGTTCACTAGTAATTCTAACAATTATAATTACTAGTAGACATTAATTAAAGGCCGGCAATGCACCCGCGCCTCCTGCTCATTTTCCACCTATTGCATATAAAAAATTGGATGATTCATCAATTCATTTGTTTAAATTAAAAGTACTACTTTTAACAGAAACTATATATGCATTAAAATGTTTAGTTGAAATTTTATACGTGATGTTCTGTTAAATTGAATATTTGTTTTAGTTTTTCACGAAGTTTTAAGTAAATTGTGTATGCATAGCCGCACAACATTTTAAAATAAAACTAAGTTTAAAATTCTATATAAACATTTAAAACAAATAGAAAACAAAGGATTTATATCAATCAGAACATACATAGAAACTGATTTTACACAATTTTTGTTGTATTTGCCTTAGTTATAAATTTATATTTTTATTAATTCGTTCAGTCTTTAGTGATTAGTTTTTCATATATCCATTAATTTAGATAAAATGGCATAAAAATTGGTAACATAAGCAAAGAGCGGGTTGTGGCGCAGTGGAACATGGCCAAGCGGTGATCTCATACCATAGAGCAGAGCAACCTGCTCCGTTGCCCACTATACCATAATAAAACCAATCCAATAAGCTCACACAGAAAGGGCATCAATGTGATTTAAATAATGATATATCTTTTTGAAATAATCTTGGAAACTATCTCCCATCTTATGAATATAAAAGATATTTTGTGGGAAACTATATTACATACATCAAATGCTGTAGCTGTGTGGAAGGTTGGTCTACCAAATTTGATGATATATATATATTATTATATAAAACATGTAACACTAAATTCAAGGTATAAGAAAACCTTCAATTTGTATAACAAAACCTAACCTCTACTCAATTTAATCAAAAAACAATCTTACCTGAAAATATAGATATTAAAACCGGAAACTAATAAATAGTACACTAAAACCGGTGGAAGTCAGTATTCCTTTTCTATACCCTTCTGTTTACTGATTCTTTTCCCGAAAATTACTGCCACAAAAAGCACAATAAAGATACTATGATTATAGTCCTATATCGGTCATGATCTTTAGTTCATGATCATCGAAGTGCAGTGACTCAATGAAGAAATGTAAACAAAATTTAATTTAAATAATATATTTTTATTATATTTATTATATATAATTAATAATATACT
Source organism: Delias oraia (assembly GCA_018230265.1). Lineage (NCBI taxonomy): Eukaryota > Metazoa > Arthropoda > Insecta > Lepidoptera > Pieridae > Delias > Delias oraia. The sequence goes on from DWCF01001017.1 coordinate 30,783, forward strand.
AAAATTTAATTTCTTAATTACAATAAGTATTTTTTTAATAGTATAGCGGATATTGGAGCAGGTGGGTCTATTATATGGCAAGAGAACACTGCCGCCTATAAACAACCGCGCCAAAATCCGCGCATTTGTTGTGTTGCCGGCTTTTTACGTCGCTTAAGCAGCACGTTTAAAGGTCTCCGATATTCTCACTCAGTCTGCGAAACATAGTACAAGTACCGTTTTACGTTGAGTATTCTGTGAGCCAGCTAACTTTGGACGAGCCGTCCAAATTTGTACGTCTGCATATGCTCCAGCATAGCTATCTCACGGGTGAAAGTTTTATACCTCATAAAAATTTTAATACCCTAATTATAATATGATATAATCATAAAGTATTTTCAACAAAGAATCTCCAACATGAAAAGTATACGTGGTGAAAATTTACGCGAAGTGGAATCCATGAATTTATATTTAAGAACGCCATTTCGATGCATAACGTTACATAGCGGTCTAGGTACAAGAAGCTCATAATAACACATTTCACAAGCTTCGACCTCAAGCTGCTATAGTACTATAAAAGTAATAGCTTAATAGCTCATAGAATACTCAGTGTAAAACGGTACTTATACTGTGTTTCGCAGAGTGAGTGAGGATATCGGAGACCCTTAAAAGTGCCGCTTAAGTGGCGTCAAAAGCCGGCAACACAACCAATGCCCGGACTATGGCGTGGTTGTTCATGGGCGGCGGTGTTCTCTTAACATATTATACTAGACCCACTAGCTCCATTGTCCGTTATAGAATAAAAAAAATAATAATAAAAATAAACGATTATGATATATACACTAATATTTTAATAAGGAATTTTTTTTCAACTGAATAGACGACGAAATAATTTGATGAACTTGAACAATATTTCACCCTTGGAAAGTTATACAATATTACATTAACATAAGGCATTTTTTAAATTATAGGAATCCTTACTAAAACGCCAATAATGTAACCCTATGTGTCAAAAAGCTAAAAGATTCCAAACATTGCGTTCGTTGCAAGTAATATTTATTTCGAACAAAATATAGTACCTAACATATAACTGCATACTATACCTAATAATGTTTGTATCTTTGTAGAACATATAAGAATCTACAAAAAAATTGCAACAGTAGATGTCTATCTGCTATATTCATGACACATTAACTGTTCTTTTATTTAAAGCTAATTGTCCCTTTAATGTCGACAACGCACCCGCGGCCCTGCAAAAGCTAAGTGAGTCCATGGGTGGAGGATCGCTTATCCTAGGTGAGCCTTCTGTTCATTTTACACCGTTCCCATAAAAAACCCGGCAAACAGTGTTTTAACACATACATTATGAAAGTTAAATAGATATATACTATATACGTGCACACCCTTTTCTACTTATAATATTAGTTTTTTTAGAGTACAGCGGACAAGGAAGGTTTCCAAGAAAAAAGAGTTAGGCAGGAGCCGCAATCCTCGCCTAAATTTTGCACCTGGTTTTTTAATCGCTAATTAAGGAGGAAATGAGACTATAGGCCTTCGATCTCTTCAATCATTACAAGTACTATTTCATGCTGGTGTTCATTCCAAACGAAAAGGCCAAATTACTGCGTCAGCATACGCTTCAATGTGGTTTCCCTACGGGGATTATATTAATTGAATAATCTGATACGAAACGATTTAAGGTCGAACCTACATAGTTCTCGAGATCAATATGTATAAACAAACGATACTTTTGTAATTGTAAATGTAATAAAATAATCCTTGTTTATTTTTATAGCGGACAACGGAGCAGCTGGGCCTCCTGTAAAAGAAAACGCCCCACATGAACAACCGCGCCACAGTCTGCGCATAGGTTGTGTTGCCGGCTTTTAACGCTGCTAAAGCGGCATTTTTAAGGACCTACGATACCCTCACTCAACAAAACATAATACAACTACCGTTTCCGGCTGAGTATTCTGTGAGCCCGTCACTTCGGAAGAGCTTGCCTAATTAGTGATTCGAATGGCTCTCCCACGGGTAAGATCCTTAGTTATATTTAAGGTAGTTGATCCGACAAACGTTGTTGTGCCCTATCAATTATTACAGAAACGGCATTTTAACTATCGTATGTGAGACGGTTGGCCTAAATGGGTTAATTTTTTTATAACTATGGATGTATTTTTATTTTTGAAATGACTAACCGCTGTCGGCATAAGGCCTCTACAGATTCACGCGGACTTTTGGGGCGAGCCGTAGGCTCGCCGAGAGCGTAGGCTCACCGAGACCGTAGTCTCGCCGAGAACTATGGATGGCGATGTTCTCTTACTATATAGTAGACCCACCTGCTCCTTTGTTTGCTATATCATAAAAAATAAGACTTACCTTAGAGATTCTTGGTAATATGCAATAGAATTTGGTTGTATTATATGTAAAGTTTATAACTCGACATTACGTAACTCTTCGATTATAATGTTATTGATGACTTTTCATCAATCACTATACTAATGTTACCTGGAGCGTTCAACTGATTTAATTTCTACGTAACTTCAGTATTACACAGCCTTTCTAGTTATAAACACATATTGTATAGTTCTATATATATTGAAACATAGCGGGTCAAAGACAGTCAGGTCTCTTTGATGGTAAGATAATACCGCTGCCGATGACCAACTGCGCCACATTTCACCTTTTACGAGTAATAGTGTTGACGCCGTGTTACACCATTTAAATTTATCATTTTAATTTGTCAGGCTTTCGATATGATCATTCACTAGTAAAATACAGTACAAATAATATTTCACGCTGGTATTAAGTGACTCTGTGGTATTGCTTCGGACGATCTGGTCCAAATAGTGCGTCAGAGTCGGCATAGGTCTTCCACGCTTAAAAATTATATATGTTAAGTTTAAATGAAGTGATAAATAGTATATTATATTATATATATTATAGTATATTAGGAAAAAAATTTAATAAGTGCGTTTTTAAGGCATTTTGTGACGCACATCACTGGTTTGTGAATCAGCTCTCTGCATTTTCATACCAAAATTACTTGGGGATTTTAAAATAAAACAGCGTAATTATCCATAAAAAGCCGGTCTAGCATGTTCTTAGGCCTCTCGATCGTATGACTTCCTGTATTCTAGTTGTGAAATAAAATAGTTTTGTATGTATATAAAATTTCTGTGCGAAACATTGTATGTAATGATAGTATCTTGTTCTGAAGCGGAGAGCATTTTTAAAATTTCCTGTATAAAACTTTATCGTTGAAATGGTTATTTGGGGACGGTTTTAAATTAGATATTCTGTACCCATTATTCATATACACTTTTAGAGAAAATACAGTTCTACGTAGAAATAGAATAAGTTGTATTTGATCTTTGAAAGGGTGGTATCACTTCGGACGAGCCGGCCCATTTAGGGCGTCGGTATATGCTTCAGCACGGCTCTCCCACGGGTGAAAATGGATTTGGTGGTACTTTTAATCTAATATAAGCAAGCTACAAAATTTGATATATTTAGTTATATATTTCTACGAACATAACATAAGCAATACTGTCTATAACTTAAAGCTGGGCATTATACATTAATCACATTTTGCCTCGCAATTTCATTTTAATTACAGTCCCAAGTTCTACTGAATGTTAGTTAAATTAGGGCCTCGCTAAATTGTCTACAAACCCAGTTAAACTTCTTACTTTACGGGATGTTTAAAGTTTATATTATCTAACAACGATCCCAAGCAGTATGCAGACACGTGGTCTCTTACTTTTGGCCTCCATATCAAAACTCTGAATCGCTCAGCGAGCTATAGAAAGAACTATGCTCTGACTTTCTCTACGTGATCGAATAAGTAATGAGGAGATCCATAGACAGACTATAGACATAGCCTGCCGAATTAGCAAGCTAAAGTGGCATAAAGGTCACATTCCACGTAGAACAGATGGACGATGGGGCCGAAAAGTGTTAGTGGACGTCACCCACAAGGTGAACAGACAACCTTATAAAGGTCGCCGGAAGAGGCTGGATGCTGGTCGCCGCCGACAGGTATGCATAGAAGTCCGAAGGGGAGGCCTATCTCCAGAAGTGGACGTCCTAAGGCTGAAATGATGAACCCAAGTAGCATTCTATCTGTTTGTTTACTTTAAGGTATTTAACGAAAGCTCCTCTATGGCGAGAGATCACCACCACCCATACATAACAGCGCCACGATCCGCGCTTTGGGTGTCATACCGGTTTACATACACATTGTGAAACACAATACAAGTACTGTGTATGTATGGAGCTAATCTCTTACCATAGAGGATATCCACCTGATCCATTGCTCGCTATACTATATAGAAATACGGTTTAATAAGATGATCGTATTAAAAAACAGAGAGGGCAATGCTCGGAGTCTCGCTGCGAGATAAAATCAGAAATGAGGTTATCCGCAGCCGAACCAAAGTAACCGA
>DWCF01001018.1:0-35162 GCA_018230265.1 Delias oraia
TCTAAATCCACTGCTGGATATAGGCCTCCCCCAAAGACGCCCACCCGCTGCGATCTTGAGCGATGTGGATCCAGCGACCTTTGTTAGATCGTCTTTCCATCGTGTGGCGGGACGTCCCACTCTGCGTTTTCCGATGCGCGGTCGCCACTCGAGAACCTTTCTTCCTAAATAAAAATAGGATTTATTTACACAAAATAACTTTAAAACGTAATTCTTCATTTGTTTCTTGATGATAATACAAATCATTCTAATAAAGCTTCATTCGTCTCACTAGCTTCCGCCATTACTTTTGATGTAACACTATTCAGTATACTACAAAGGTCTACATAATTGTGGAACTCCATACCACTTTGATCGTGGAAAACTAGAAAGTTAAGAGTGCGGGAACTTTTCCGTATATTGCTTGAGTTTAATATTCAAAGTTCACGTGGGGCGGACCTCGCCGGCAAAACAAGAAGTCATGATTTGTGCTCATAATATGCCCAACAATATCACCACAAAGTTGAGTACGATTTTTAGCTTAACCATCGCGGTTCAATAGTTCATTTTAAATCAATTGGCTTATACTTGGTTACTGAAACAAGGAATTGTAAAGTTGACGCTGTCTGGGAGCTACGGGCTTGCAACAATATTAGCACAAATTAACATCGGACCAAGTTCGTCACAGCGAAACAACTTAACACAGAGTATGAAGCATTTTGCTTGCGAGGTACAATTCATTCGTGAGTCGTGTGGCCTCACAAAACGCTGTTTCCGGCAGCCAACCTCGGCGCCGACTAGACAAATGTAAGCTTCAAGCTGTTGGAGAAGAAGTCATTAATGTCTCATAAATATATGATCTTCATAAGTGACATTTAGCATTCTTCGCTCATGTCGCCTTTTTATTATAACGCGGGCATAACAGGCAGCAGGCGGGTCTCTTTTATGTAAGAAACCACCGCCATCCGTGGACAATCGCGCTGTAATCCGCGCTTTGACTATGTTGTTGGTTTTTTACGCCGCTTAAGCGGTATAATTTCAAGGGCCTTAAAAATCCTTATTAAATTAGCGAAACACAATATAAGTACAACAATATAAGTTCACGCTGGCTTTTTGTGTGCCCGTCTAATCACTTCGGACAATCCGGCCCAAATGATGTGTCAGTATATACTTCAGCATCCCACCAGCCGGTTCCGCGAAGATGATTAACGTAGTTTTCGTTTTATAAACTTGAATTATAAAGGATCACTAGCGAATGTTTAAGCCTAAACGCCAAAGTGGGCGTGTTTTGGATTTGGCCTTCTTATGCCTTTGTGTGGAATAGCCTGACGAATTATAAAACTCTTAATATAATATGTTTAATTTAATAATAGAAATATGATCGTTCGAACATAATTTCGAATAAATTATTTTAAAGCTTATGTCTTGCGCCGAACCAGTTTAAACCTATGTAAGATGCAGAATCAACTCCGGACAAACTTCGCTCATGTTGAAACACCTCACGAATTCAGTAAATACACAAGAAAAACACGCCTTGACAATGATTTATTCGGAGGATCATTAAAGCTAATTGGAATCGCTACTAACAACGAAACACAAAATGCTGAGATTTTAATGCTACGTCTAATACAGTCATCTCATCATCTTCTTATTATATATAAATCTTCTGTCACGATGTTTGTCCTCGATGGACTCCTAAATCGTTTAACAGATTTCGTTCAAATTTGCACGCAATATGCAATTTGGTCCAACTTGAGAGATAGGATAGCTTAGATATATTATTATATCTTAGATATATGCTTAGATAGCTTAAAGTCGTAATTTTATTTTATTGCTAATTATTTTTCTATAATTAATTGACAGTCACAATTATCTGTTAGCTGCAAAAGATTCTAACAGATGTCGATACTTATCGACTGGATTAAGAAAGTAATCAATAGATAGCACTGCCATGGTAAACCGACAACCGCGTCATATAAGTTACAGTTCAATAGCATTATTACCTATTACCATTATTTATAGTAAACGACTAGCGTGATATTCAATGATTTCTACGTTTTTAATTTTTGGTGTTATAGCATAGCATAGACAACCACGTGTTACGTAGACCGAAGTGTAAATCAAATTCAAATTATAGTGACGATAATACAGTGAAATTATTCCTGCTTTTTACTTCTTTGTGCTTAATAAACACGAAAGTTTGTTCCAATGGATGTTTCTTATTTCTTCACGCGAAAATACAGAACGTATTTTAGTCAAACTTTGTAATAATATAGCTTATAATCATATAACACATGGATTACAGTTTATAATTGTATTGTGCAAACATGACAATATTTAATAGAAACACGTAAGTCAGACTCGGTGGGTAGTATAGCGGGCAGAACGACGTCTGCCGAGTCAACTAGTATTATATATAATTCCCGTGTCACAGTAATTTTTTTATTAATATTTTTCTGGGCGTAAATATTTATTTTAATATTTATTGATTAGATTAATTTTCTTAAAGATCGTAAATTAAATAAAAGTTTTGCTCTAAAACATTACACCGATAAATGATATTTAAAGTTAATTTACAATTTATCTATGTTTACATTAACAAAAAAAAGCCGTATTTTTTGTGACATCTGTCACATTTTTTTTAGGGTTTTTACCAGCCAATTCTAATAAAAATATCAAAGAAATATATTTTCTTTGCATATTTTAAAAATTGAGCGTTTAAATAACAAAATTTTCACCTTTGCCGGATCGGCTAATTTTAGTTGGAAATATTTATGAAGAATCAGCGCCCTCAATCTCGATGCGCCTGGTCGATGTGCTGTTGCAGAAAAGGTGCATCAGTTTAATACAGTGGAGAGGCAATTAGGCGAAATGCAAGTTTCGAGATAGTTTGCACTTTGCAACTTACGGAGTTGCCGCATCGACTGATCATAATTCAGTGTACCTAACTTTATCACCGTCTTGTTGGGCTTCCTTCATTCGCGACTCTCGTTACACAAGAAGTGGCTTTTCATTTTAATACCGACTGCATATAGGAGAAATAGGATTTCTTAAACACTCCGTTCGTGTTAGAGCTACGAAACACATACACAAAATACTCGAATAGTTCTTATCATCCGTTTCTGAGAACCTCGTAGTCGGGCAGTGTTGTTGACTAGTGTAACGGAAAGTATCAGCAAGTTTAGCTCGCCTTGAAAAATTTGAAATAGCTTCTCACTTAATAATAAGACACTAAGGATATCTCTCTGCGTCCGAAACACTGATTTTCATTGTTTTTTTTTCAATTATACTATAAGAGTAATAGGTAGTAAAGAAAAAGTATAATTTTTGAATTGCCCAGCGCATCAATCGATTATGAAACGCACCGTGACCGTGGCTTTAACCAGCGAATTAAGTTGTCTGTTAAATTGAGATGTTATTACCTATGTCGAAGAAAACTTCCAAAGCGTCTAATCACAGTAAAGAGAGAACATAAATTATAACATTAATTATTGTTAAATTCTTCGAATCTTTATGATTTCAGAACAGATTCTTAATAATAACATGTCGTTTATTTTCTTACAGGCATATGTATTGAAATGTACGAACTAAATAGATGTACAATTTTGTTACATGTAATATATATTTTCACATATTATATATAAAATATTATCTTACAGAGAATCTCAATTGTGATTTACTGTGTTGTTCTGGTCACGAAAATATTACGTATTTGGGAAGCGTGAGACGCAAAGTGCAAAAACGGCGGGAAACGAGACGGGATCTGCGAACCGTTCCTGTCAGTCACAAGTGAAGCGGGTGAGGCCGCCGCTCTTATACCATCGCCGCATTCGCTCGCCTTTTTAGCATCTCCAAACACAAGGCGGTCATTAGTTTGTTTGCTTCACAAAGCACCCACACATTCAAATGTGAAATTAGCTGAAAGAAGTAGAAGGCAGTCGACTATGATTTATTTGATGAATTTATTTGCATGATATATTTTCGATAAATTTAAGCCCGTTTATTGTACTGGTTTCCAATATCATGAAGTTTTACCATAGAATTTAAAAAACAGTGAGATTTCGATATCTGAAATGATAACTCGTTTGTTGCAGTTGATCTCAGGACTTTGCAATGCAACAATAGAAAGAACAGCGGTCGAACCGACGACCTCCTTTGGGCCTCCGTTGAGAGGCTTCGTCGGCCATTTACTGTGCAGTTGGTATCTTATAAAACATTATCAGACGCACAACTTACTCATATAAATTTGTATGTGGTATGTATCATTAAGATGTAAAGGCCGGCAGGAGATAGCACTTTCAGAAAAAAGGTCTTTCTTTTGTTTGCTTTAAAAATATCAATTCATTTACCATTTTAAGCAGGTAACATCATTGCATCCACAATTTCAGAACCGTAAAGATTCTAGTTCCGGTTCCATATTGAAAAAAACATATTCATTAGAATAAAACCGCTTGCTCGATCGATATAAAGTCAGGAATTTGTGATAAGAAAAACATTCCACAACAAGAATCGTGATGAGAAATTGCTTTTTCAATGTAATTGCTTTATTCATTCTCATAAAAGTAAGTGCAGATATAACAAAACGACCGAGATTAAGACACGTTTTGAAAAGAGATTTGAATGGCAGGCTTGGCTTACGGAGGCTGGGTGCAACGTACAGGCCTATCTGTGGAATAGATTCGTACGAAGATGACATTTTCGGATGCATTCCTGATGTGGCGATTAACACCGCGAGCGCTCAAGAGGAGAAGCCAGTGCAGCAGAAGAAACTGCTGGGCGAGTTCGAGTACGACAACATGCTCTCCACGAGGGTGACGTACATCTGCCACGGCATCGCGATGTGCCGCTTCCTGCAGGGCCGGCCCGAGGAGGTAGCTCTGCCGGACAGGCGTTGATCTTGTCCTCTCCAGCTTCATGCTGTTCAATAGTTCTTCAAATAAAGGCTTAAGGTAGAGTGGGTATCTGGTGATTTATACGTTCATTTCTCGTGCTAAGGTGTTTGTTGTCAATTGCAGAAACGAGTCGGCCAGTGTGGCAATGGCCTATCTTCACTTTCTACCTCCACCTCTTTCATCTTCATCATTTTCATCTTTTGTCATATTATAATTGATACGCCAAAACAACTATGCCGGTGTAAAATAGTTATATTAATATTTTTTATTTTTATCTTACTTTCTCTCCGTCACATTTCTGATTTGTAATATTATATTTTGTTCCTGTTGAAGCAAGTGGTTGGAATATTAAATAAATGCCTGCAATGTTGCACTCAAGAGATGCCGCATCGAAATCGCTACATTCGTTTAGGGGCCGAGAGTCCTTAAAATTTTCACCGGATAAAAGTGTAACGTTAGTGAAATATTGTTCTGTATAACGTGAAAATAGTCCGAGTTGCTTTTATCTCGGTTGCTCTCAGTTATTACGGCTCCCGTCTGTAATTTGACGAGGGTAAATCCTTTCTTCATACGGAAAGGTTTTTTAGCACGTGTCCACGAGAATATGACGTAGACGGCGTGACGTATCTGGCGATGGATCAACATACTTTTTATCGGCCTTCTTTTTATCAGCATTCACCACAAACGGGGCCCACTCGAAGCCTAAACGAGGCAGGCACTATTGCTTCTTGCCTATTAATTGGCATTGCGCATACGAAGAGCCTGAAGGTTCTTAATCGAGCATTTGTAAGCATAGCGCCAGCGTTGACGACGCAAAATGTCAAGCACAGAAAAATAAATCTTAATTGACAAAGTGATTTTTAAAATACGATACTAATATGCTAATAGCTAATTAAACTCCGAATAGCAAGAACTTTAGAATTCTTGTGGAACATGTCGCAATTAATCTTAATGTAAATATACGATTTAAATTTGTTTAGTGGTAGTTCTCCTATCTGGTTCGTAATATATTCGGGAAAGAATAAGAAGAAAGAGGTTTTATGATTGCTCACTTATGTTGATTATTTGAAATACCGTAGAAGTAAATGGCTTTGTATTTTGTTCTTGAAACTAAGGTTTTGGACCAAAGCGAGTAGGTACGAGTTTTTAGGTTTTTTATCAGATTTAACGGCGACGTCAGATGACCACTTAAATTTAAGCTTTCTAAACGTGTTGAGTTTGGAATATTTAATTATTAATTCGTAATCGATAATCGACGTTAATATGTTAATTCTTTGAATGATTTCGCGTTTGTTATCATCTGTTTGATATTGAACGCGACGATCTTACTCACCTGTTCGCATATCCCGCTTATCACAATTGCTCTACCAACATGCGGGCTAAACATTGCAAGAGTTATTTTATTTGTTTAAGAATTCTTTTTTGTATGATAATCTGTTATTTATTTACACACAGTGTTGAGCGACGAGGCACCTAAGTGTCGTACCATACGTTGACGTTACATTTGGCGACATCCGCGCATTGGTCCATGTTGATATTTGGCGGCGTAGTGGTGGTCCTCCTGATGCCGGCCGAGGGTGGCGCCGTGCTGGTCGTGGAGGCTGTGCCTTCCTCGCCTTGCAACGCCTTGTTTGAGCCGAGGCAGCGGTCGCCACGACACTGGCCTCTCTCGCCCGGCCTCATCGTCTCGTATGCGTCCAGTTTGATGACGGGCCGACGGGCGCGGTAGCGCGGGCAAACCGTGGGATAGATGTGGAGCAAGAGCAGTATTGCCACCGCTTGCTTCATAGTGCGGTGCGCAGACGTGTGAATCTCGTCGCCTCGACTAGACTCTAATCTCCTTTGTTTTGGTCGCGCTCATGCTTGCGTGCCTTTTATGCTTGCGTCTGAAATCGCTCGCTCGCAATTTCACCACTGTATACTTTTTATACAGTCGTATCAATCAGCATGTACAAGTAATATTTAATTAAGTCTGGTACGAAGCCCTAAATGTACTTTTGTTACATCATTGGTTAAAACTTAGCTAAATCCCATTTTTATGAAATAATTAAACAAATTTCGCACTCATAAATATGGGATTATTTTGTATTTTTGCAAGTTTAACCGCGTTTAAACCAGTTGTGTTTGGAATATTCTGTGCTGCATAGTCGTAGAAGGCCGGAGGCACTATAGGTGTAGTCATAGTAGTAGTACATATAAAAACACCGTTTAACAAACAAACAACTATCAATTATTTGGAGGACGTAGCTAATTCCGTGACTGGGTCGGCTGTTTGCGTGTGACATCACACCTCACCACAAACAATAGAATTCATATCCGATGGGTATTAACCGGATGTGAATTCAAACAGCTAGCTATTTACTAATCAACACTCATCTAGTTCATTTTACGTTGAATGTTTTGAAAAAATGTAGACACTACAACTCTCAGCAAGTAAAATTAAATTTGTCACTGTGTTCTTAATTAAAAACGATCGTTCTCATCAATAGGCTGCTGTAAGCGACGTCAAAATAGTTATAGCATATGAGTAGAGGCTGCATTAATACGGCTTAAATGTCCTGTATTGATATTCCCAGTCCGTACGCGGACAATGTATGCTCTGAGCTGTCTTGAATCAATACGGCCGGACAAACTTGTCTGTCAATAGAAGCAACTGGTACGTATGAATCCTCGCAACCCGATATTCGGCAACGAGACTAGGCCATTCCAGGCTGAACTCTAATTACCTCCAACATTCCGCATGCACGAGTACATAGCGCCGGCCCTTGCTCGACGTCTGCGCTGCCAACTTGTGTATATTGTCCATATTATCTTTAATAACTCTCTAATTGTTATGTTATTATGCGCCGGGCTCTTATTTCCAAGTTCCACACTGTCTAGTCCTCGACACTTCCATCGCCGGTTATATGTTATGAATATCGCTTCTTCAAACCACTTGGTAATTACGTGTTGCTTATGCGAACAGGCAGACGGAGTACGTGGTTTATAATGCCTGTGTGTGCAACAAGACGGTACGGTGTATGTGGGAAGGGAGTTGGAGCGAAGTTGACGAAGTTGTATAATTGCGGGGCGGCCGTAACTCTCGCGGTGCCGCCGTAAAGCATTGAGAGGCGCGATGAGCTAACGGCCCCCATCATTCAAGCGTATGTATCTTCTGTTGTTTGTGGATTTCAGGAAATAGAAAAAGTTCGCTCATTTGTACGGAGCGAAGATCATTAGGGATGGCGGCGCGCTCTCGATACTAAGCCATCACTTTTGTATATTTCAGCGGTTCTTCCGTTATCCAACGCTCACCGCAAATGACACAATTTAAAGGCTCCAAAGCGATTTAGCACTCAATCAGCGTTCAAAGAGTAAAACAAATTGATATAGGTTTTATTCGGTTAGGAGCTAAGGAGCAACAGACACATATAATTTTCAATATTTAGCACCCTTGTTTCTTAGGGAGTTAATCCAATATACGAAAGCCATAAAATATGTTCTTACTTTTATCAAAGTTAAAATGAAAACGTTAGGTTTTAATGTTAATGGAATGTTGAACTGTAGTTATTTAATTAGACGATAGACGAATAATTAATCTAATATAATATAAAGCCGTTCCACGAAACGGTTCATCAAATTGCTGCGACTCCACTGTTATTTCAATCGACACACTTCAGCAAAACAGACATCCCTTTGTTATTGTTCTTGTCACTTCGTAGACAGTTATCAATTGTTCCAGAGTTTGCTGAAAAATTAACTTTGTTTTACTGCGAGTATTATAATAACCACATTGCTTAGCTGCTGGGTACCTACCTGCATTCCAACTATCTGTCATCGAGCCAGTGGATAAAATTTGAATTATTGATATATTTGGTCTTATCTTACAATGTTCGTGTAAGACTGCCGAGAAAAGGTTTTATATTTAAAGATACACTCTTTATTTGACAGAGAGCGTACGAGTGCCTGCACATTATTATATTATATTAGTGCTTCAACTTATGCTGGCACAATACCAGTATTTAATAGTAATTGTTTCGCTAAGTGAACTTTGTCTTGACGAGTAAGCAACCTAAAAGGCCAGTAACATAACTAAGAACTGAATTGCGACGCGATTGCTCGGTGATACTCGAAAAGCACCCAGGGCGGGTGGAAGTTCTTTTAACTGGCCAAACAAAAGACAAAGTGGAATCGAGTAAGTTAAGCGATAGTTGGAATATCTCGCCAACAAATTGGCCGCGACTAATGAACTCCACCAACTCAAGCCGAGATGAAAGTGAGCCGCCGCGCGCCGCAACTTCGTCATTACTCGAAGACGACGATTTGTTGCTAAATCCAATATATCACTCTATTAATCTCAACTGTGTTAATATTCAAATTTGCAAAGTTCCAAATAAGTAGGAGAGCCACGCTGAAGTATATGTTGAAGCACTTATTGGCTTAGCTCGTCGGGAGTGATGCCACGGACCCGCAGAATACCGACGTGAAACAGCACTTGTACTGTGTTTCGCTGAGGGAATGAATATATACAATTCACGAAGTAAATTCGCTTAAGCGGCATAAAAAGCCGCCAACACAACCAAAGCGCAGATTGTGACGCGGTTGTCCATGGGTGGCGATGATCTCTTACTATATGGGGGGTGATTGTAAGAGATCACCGCCTAAGATAAGATTCTATTGTTCTCTATATAATAAGACATTAGATATAACATTAATTCATTAACAAGTTTGCTTCTACATAATGTGTATCTACTTCAATACTCTTAGCGAAACTTAGAAACACTGACACTAAAGAGGATTGCTAACTAAAGTGAATCTTTTTTCAAATGGGAGCAGATGCCAAGAATTGCTGCAAAAAAGAGCATCGCTGTAACATTAATGTGGATAAAAGTAGGATCTCGACTGTCAGGTCACTGAGGCGGGCGGCGCTTAATTTCAATGTACCTACTCGTACAACTCGAAGGTCCCAACTTGGACAGTGAATGGGTTAAGCGCTCACGGGCCGAGCCTTTGCCGCACCGCCGCTAAGCTACTCGGACTTGCTGCCGCTTTAATCCTTAGCGACAAAGTTCCGCTGCGTCAAGTCCAAATTCGTTTAGCGATTGCATTACAACTTCCTTCACTACCGCAATTACTTGGCTTGATAGATAACACGTTTTCTTTAAATTAAGGGATATTCAGTCTGAAACAGCACTTTAAACAGCCAATGCGCTCTTTATATACGCGTGGAGAGCCATGCTGAAACATATGCTGACGCACTAATTGGGCCAGCTCGTCCGAAGTGATATACCACAGAATACTCAGGGAGAAATGGTACTTGTACTATGTTTCGCAGAGTGAGTGACGACATCGAAGGCCCTTAAAATCGCTTGAGCGATGTAAAAAGTCGGCAACACAAGCAATGCGGACTGTGGCGTGGATATACATCGGCGGCGGTGTTTTCTTATCTTATAGGAGTCTCACCTGCTCCGTTGTCCGCTATACTATAATATAAATATATATATATATATACAATGTCTAACATTAGGTTATTAATAAGTGCGGCAGCATCTCAAAGATTACCGACAAAGAGGCAAGCAGCCGAGGCTCGGGTGCGAAAAACGGCATAATTTGAGCCGGTCTTGCCAATGACCGCATTGATCCGGAAGCGGCGGCGCTGCCAAGCAAACAGCTTATTTTGGGGAACACAAGGCATTCATGAATTTATAATGCGAAGGGAAATTAACTTTTTCCTCCCACTTGACAGGGACTCCATATTGACAAAGCTTTGTATTTTTAAACAGTCTCGTTCCCGCCTCAGAGCCGCTAACTCTTATTTGGTACGACCTGATACTTGTTCCTTGTGTTGAGTCGGGTACCATTTTTCTCTCGTTCCATTCTTAGCATTGCTTACAGCTGAACGTAACATTTATAAACACAGTTGACTTTATAGAGCCTTTGTTTTGGTATGTTTATTTTAACTTCCTAGTTACAGAAATTACGTGTTTGAATCTAAGAATTTTTTTGTATAGGATAGTCCCTTGTAAATATCTCTTAATTTATACATTAAGTATGCATACTGTTGCAACATTAACGTAACAAAGTTCTCGCTATTAAAATATCTAAATTTGGGGTTATACGTATAAAAAAGTACTTGTCGATGTGAAGCTTTCTTTTCGATTTGATAAGTTTGGCCAACGCTGCTACGAGAGCAAATCTTAAAACGTAGCACGGCTTATTCGACAATCGCGAGAAGCAGCTCAAAATGACATAAAATGGAAAAGGAATAAAATAATATCAAAATGAGAGTTTTGTTTCTTGTGGAAATTGCCCGGGTTAAATATTCAAAGATTGACAGCTCTTGTCTCGAGAAAAACCCGGGGACAGGCGACATGACATCCGAAACGTAATTATACAAAATATTACATTCAAAGTTTCCTCCTCTCTCGTTTCGTGCGATTAACATTGCCTCCGAGGGATAAAGTATTGGAGTCGTGTTTCCCTGAATGAATCTGAATTATTACATTCTGTCTTTGTGTTCTGGTTGTTTTAAAACACGTAATCAGTATGAGGTTCTACACATACGTAAACCCGTGTTAAAGAGTCTGCCATATATAGCAGCGAAAGAGCTATGGAATATAATAGAAACTGGCGTATTGTCGTTGTGTACAGGCAATTGAAAGTCAAAGTTCTTTATTTCACAAAGCAGCACATATCCACTTATGAACTTGTTGGAAACTAAAGTTACACAGCGTTCCGCGAACCCGGCCAGATCCGATAAGAACATATCAGCCGGGTTTCGATTTGTATATTGTATCTACCATTTTTTGTACATTAATATTAGAAACTGGAGCTTTTAACGCGCAAATCCCAGGCGACAGCATCGCGCAGAACTCTCCAATTCGTAGTACGACCTATCTGCAGTTTTTATTTATCTGCGGTATTGCGTATCTTCGGTATTTGGACGTGGTGTGTAGTGATGTGACAGTTGCTAGTCCCGCATACAATAAACTAGCCACGGAGGCTGCGGCGCGTCCTCTTCACTCCACTCTATTAGTGAGCGTTGGCGCAAAATGAAACTATATTTAATTTTTCTTCTGTAATCCATTTTCTTGACACAATATAGACACCTTATTACCAGCTGAGAAATTATAAGGAAAGGAGGTAGCTATTAAATCTGCTCTTGTTTGCCGTTGGGAAAAGCGTATTTCAGACATTGTCAGACATTCAATTTTGTACACTCCCTGCGGATTTACAAAATATTAAGGAGTAAGGAAGCAAGAGAAAACTTTATTCGCCTGTCGAACATTATACAAATTAACAATACGATTTCTAACTATTGCAAGTGAGAAGGGCGGCGCTCGGCAAGCCCCGCCGCAATAGAGCGCAGAAGCCTTCACCATTAATAAATCAAAATAATAAATATCTGTTTCTAATGCATTGAAATGAAATAGTACTTGAACAGACGAACAGAGATGTGTAGAAAAAGTGCAACCGACTCGTGCGGGAGCAGCACCGGCAAACAACACTCGCAGATCGAAGTGAAGTTCTTCTCTCTCGATGGCTCCCCAGGAGCCCCTCAAGTAAAGAGCGGCGAGTAATAAAAAGCATTAGCGGCGCTGTGTATTTTTGCAGCCGACACCGCATGGGGCTGTAATCGCGCGCCGTTAGCGGCTAGTTGGGGCTAAGGACGCGAGAGCTAATTCCTTCCATTAATCATTTGAATGTTGCTCTTACTTGTCGCTTAATCCGTGTAGTCGTGTGCACAAGTGCCGTTCCCAAACAAATAACTTGAAGTTCGCCGTAGCTGATCCCAACGCGCTAATCATAACTTTCAATCAGATGCTAATTAATATAAAACATAGACAGACATCAAGCCTTCGCATTTATATGTAAGATTAGTGTCAATGTTTCTGCAACGACCGGCTGCCATTGAGGCTGCATAATTTAAAGCTTTTGTTGCTTTGGTTAATTTTAATCTACAATTTATGAGGTAGATTCGTGTTTACAACACTAACAATTTTTTTAATTAAACAGCCACGAACTTAAATTGTCGTCATTACCAGTTTTGGTGATTTTCCAGTTATTTAAATAATTCATGTAACACTCCTTAAGTATTAAATTTTGTCAGCGACTGTAGCAGCATCAGTACTTACTGAAATATGGCCTGTTGGGGAGCACTCTTCATTACAGCCTTTTTTCCGTTTCAAAGCAATTAAGACGTAAACATTATTCACTTGGCTTCAGGTATAGAACTCCAACCATAAGTCTATATTTGAGGCATCTCTTTAGGTTTTTCTCTTTGAATTAGCATTTTTTGCAGAGCACGCCAAAACAAAACGAGTAATTGAAATGAGCCAAGTGCTATCACCGACTGCTATTGCGGCCCGTGCGGAGTCTGTGAATCAATCGTAAAATAAGACTTCGTCAAATGCAGCCTGGCTTAGCAAGTTGCACGGCACAAAGCGTCGACGTACGTAGTTACAGTTGGCCCTAACTCGATCCTCGTCGTTAAGCTAAACTCGCTTTGGAGTTAATTAATGACTAAATAACAAGCTTCGATGCTCTCTCGCAGACTGAGCGCGGTTTATACACATAAATATAATTAAATGCGAAATGTTTGTCTTCTCATAATGGTTAGGAGCGCTCCCGGCTCCGCGCATTGTTTGTTCAGAACACCGCGGGTGCAGCGCCGCGGCGACGCGCCGGAGTGAACCTTATCACGGAGCCGGAGGGTTGTATCCCCAACGCACGTCCAATTAAAATGGATGCATTCATTCTTTTCAACTCGATACTTATGTAACTGTATTAGTTAATGCAAGGTTTTGTTCTTAAGATCTCATTAAGATTTCGAAATGTACCAAGGCTTGCCGTAAATGTTGCGACAAGCAAAACCCTTTCTTTCTCTATTGTATCAAGCGTTTTATGCCTTTGGGTTGGGTTTATCTAGATGCAACTTTGGCTAGATTTTGATCTACATATTATATAATCTTTATCACCACAATTCGACATGAAATCTAAATATTTTATTTTTATTCGCGGAAGCGCGAAACTCTGATAAAAAAATGAATAAGTATGAACTAACCTAAGATTTGTAATTAAAATTATATGTTTTTACTATAATAATTGTATTTAGGACCAGTCTAAGTAGGTATGCTGTTGAAATTGTCATTTAAAATTTAATATTAAAATTTAAAAAACTGAATAGAAATAGTTTGGTTGTTTTATAATTAAATAATTATTCGGGTAGCTTTCATTGCTGTGACACCATATTAGCTTAATTCTTTCGAAAACATTTCGTAACTGGAAAAGTTGTACCGACTCTCTTCACACTTACTCAGTCAATTTACGTAACACCTCTATAGATTATAGTATTTATATTGTCTGTGGCATGCTATCACGCACTATACACTATACACCATGCACTCATTTTTTAGGAATTAGGTAGTGTCAAAAGGAAGCACCAAATATGAATACACAGAATACTCAGCGTGAAACGGTAGTTGTAATTGAAACTTAAAAATGCCGAATGATCGGCGTAAAAAAGCCGGCAACACAACCAATGCGCGGACTGTGGTGCGGTTTTCTATGGGCGGTGGTGTTCTCTTATCATATAGAAGACCCACCTGCTCCATTTCTTGCTATATCATAAAAAAAATGAATTTATTATTATACAAACATCACAATTCAGGCGAAGATTCAGTATCTCTATGCAAAGGAAAATTGCAGTTAATAACTTACTATTGCGACCGCGTAATGAGCAAATTGGAATAGAGAAGCCACTGGCCTGACGATTCAGCACAAGTGGGTTGACAGTGTGACGTCATCCATCCGGCTCGAGGCAGCGATAGCGAGGCATATCGCATTTGTCCGGATAAGCCTAGCCGCCGAGATGTTTCCGTATTTGCTGCGAGATGGACGACTCGTGTCGCTGCAACCGCTCGGCCACGTTGAGGCCAATTTCAGCCCTTTTTACACATGACGGAAAGGAGGGATTTTATGTTTGACCTGTCTGGGCCATTGTAGCTGTGTATGGACGGCAACATGACGATCATTGAAACACACTTTGTAATAAATGGGGAGATGTTTTTAATGTCTCCTATTATTCTATATATCATCAAATATTTTAGCATAGTAACTCAGCAGAGATATAATAGAATACTTCATGAATAAGCCTAAGTTCGGCCCTAAACGTCCGCCATGTAGGTAGGCGAGGAGCGGTGCAGTTAATACAGAGGACGCGCCTCTACGCAGTGGCAGCGACAAATGTCATTATTTAAAGGCGGGGCGGACATACGCAACCGCAACAGGCACCGCGCCGTTTTGTCGCGGTTGCCGGCTTTTCTTCTTAGAGAGATCGTAATAGACGCATTCCCTTTTTCTTGTTTTCCACTTTTATTTATTAAATTCATTCTATTTTCTCTTCGTAGTCCGAACGTTTGTGGTGTATGGGGTGCAACAAAGAGCGGCTTCACTGCACTGCCCCTTTATCACTTGCCCTTATGTAGGTACATTCGTACCGATTGTACACCTTCTTCTTTTTGTTTTTGTTTAATTTATATGGTTAATAATATTTTCAGTTTCTTAACAAAATTCAGTCTTAAGAAAATTCAAAAATGATTAAAACAATATTAAATTACTTTTGTTTATATTTATATATTTACTCTTAAACGCATATAACTATTAATTCGAATCATGAACCTTAAACATTTTCATAAGTCTTTAAAAAAAGATCACAACATTCAACAGCCTTATACTCCGATGAACTCGAGACCTCGAAGTGCTGGAAGGAGCAGACGCGCCCGCGCGCAATGCTGTGCCCTGTGTCGGCAGCGCGTGGCATCGCGTGGCCGCGGAGATAGGTACGGCAATGAAGCGGCGACGCTTCACGTAACGAGCGCGGCGCCCGCGGGGAATATTTTCCTCCGCATCTGCCGGCTTATTCCACCGTTTATAAACATAAGGGCCGCGTTTGATCTCCGGTGGAGTTGCGATCTTTTCAAACATTTAATCTTTTGTGTCGCGGGAAATATTATTTTTTATAAACGTGGCACATTGGCCGCAAAGTTAATTGCACTATTGTGCTGTCAACTTGGATTTTTCTCTCATTATATTAAAGTTTTATTAATTTTATTCAGAAAAATTAACAAATGTACATGATTAAAATGTATGACTTTTTTGTGTTCTTAAGTATCATAATAAAAATCAATCATATATTTAGTACAACACTTAACTCAACTTAATCTTCCTTTTTGGGTATAATTAATTCGTCTCATTGCAGACAACCTGAATATCTGTGTGTACATCTGTGGTATGGTACCTAATACATGAGCCCTGTCGAAGGCTCTAAATATCCTAAAAGTTTATGCCGTTGCATTGATTTTGTTTAAGACTATTTCATAAGGTAAGTTACAGCGCTGCGACGTACGCTAAGGATATTTTAAATAACTTTTTAACTCGTACCACTATTGGATAGAGAAAACCTTAAAACCTGTTAGTCACCTGGATTCTAGCTCTTATTCCGCTAGCGGTAAGTGCTAGAAGATGAGTCTGTGGAGTACAAAGTACATTACTTATTCGTATCACACTTACGACTTTAGTTGGGAGCCGTGTCAGAATTCTAAGTAAAATTGTCGTTTTGCTTTTACAACAAATCGAGGGAGTAATGCGCGGCGCGGGCTAACATCGTTTTATATTAGCGTTTAACACGATCTTATGCATTTCGCCCCTTCAGAAGGCATTCAGCAAAACCGAGCCATCCCTTTATTGCCTTGTACGGTGTTTCGCTGAGTGAGAGATCCAGAGGCTCACCAAGGTATATCGCTTAAGCGGTGTAAAAAGCCAGCTCAGCACGAGCTTGGTGATTGTTGCAGCAGCTCGGTGTTGATACCGACAATCACGCGCCCAGCGTTGCCCGCTACACAAAATAAGATTATTATTTATATCAGTAGATATAAAAAATATCTAAGCAATTGTAATTGTAATTGATCTACTTATCTATTATACATAAAAATGTTTATTATACTCTTTCCTTACAATAGTATCTAACTATTTGCATAGTCAGATTAGTTTAATTGTGAAGTTAAAGGCTTTTTAATGTAAAATAGTACCGACTTCTTTAATGAAACGCCGCTCTCTTGTGTTGGACAGGTCATTTATTTAGATAGTTCTCATTATAGCATTAAATGTACTAACATCGTCTTGTCTCCTTTCAGTGCCCCTCCGTTACCAGAGTTCAGCCTTCGGCATCTAAACGTAGTCATTCGCGGCGGTTTTACAGCCACGGGTGACCAATGAAACAGCAATGCAAAATCTTCTTCAGACCTCTTTCAAGAAAGTCTCATAAAAATCTATTAAGTTGTAAATATATTACTCAAGACTAATTGATAGTTCACTTACAATCAATGTCATTATAACTTATTTTGATAAAACAACTGAATTAGAAGCATGGATGCTTTTGTTTGGCCTCAATATTGAATATGTTAAATATATTGTCCAAGATGTTGCGTTGACCAGGCAAAAACTGTTGCAAGTGACATACGGTAGTGATCATGTCGCAACACGTGACCAATGTTGGCGCCATTTCCCCTTTTGCCCTGCTGCACTAGTCTTGATGAATTAAAATTCGCAAAACCCTAAAGCGAAACAAATCATTGCAAGTGGGGATAGAGTTGAATGTTGATCCCGTGTTGCGCACTTAATTAATGCGGAGGCAATTAGCATTTAGATTACATAGACCTACATGTGCCTGTGGCCAGTTTCAATTTCTCATTTACAATTTAATTTTTGAGTATAAACATTATCAGAGACGGACCATTCTTTTTGACAATACTTACGACGCCAAAGACAAGTTAAAAATAATAAAATAATGAAAAATAATATTCTTAGCAAACTGTGACCGTAACTTTTATTCTGATGTCATGCGATGAAGTAAAAATCAAAGTATAAAATTAATTTCCTTGGTGAAATAAATAGCTCTGCATGATGTTATAATCTGGATAATATATATTTTATATGTAACAAGGAATATATTCATAAAAGGCTATTGAAAAATACACAGAATTTGAGATGACTGCCATCTTGAAAAATGCAAGATATGAAGCTTCGTGTTCCGTATGACAACGGGACAGCTAAGATGGTGACTTAGTGTTATAGCTTGATGGGTCTCGAGCATCCTCACTTTCATACTACTATTTTGTGAGCCCGTATCTTTCCGCGTCAGCATCAGTGCGTCAGCATCAGTTTAGCGTGGCTCGTAGTCGCGGTCGCTCTCTGCGTTCCAAAGATTTATGAAAAACACATATGATCTCCGCATGTTTAAAAAATTCGTAGGCAGGGAATAAATTAGCGAAGAGTGCCTAATATTTGGTAATACGCCGCTAGGGGCTGATAGGCGCTAGGCGCTGTTTATCTTACGCCCCAGGGCGGTCTTCATTTAATTAAGAGGCGCGGTTTTGAAGAAAAATGTTGTCGAAATAATAAACCTTTATGGAATTCGATCGTGAGTACAGACGTAAGTAATTCAACGGTTAAGAATACGTTATGTTTGTTTATAGGAAGACGTGCTCGCATGTTTGTTCTTCTTCATATTATGAAAATTGACAAATATTTGAAAAGTTTATTTGTTTGATCAGATTAATCTGTATAATTTTACTATGACACTAGACAATTATAAAATATGAAATAAAATTATTTAAAAAGGCCAATGCATACCTCCAAGGCGGGATAACTATGAAATGGTGATACATACCAAATGTTAAAATAACAGAAAATCTTTCAGCGTCTTTGATTTTATAGTATTAGTATCTGTTAGACCTATAATTATTTTAGCATCTGTCGAACTGCAGAGTACACAATTGTAATACCCTGTATCCGGAGCTCCCACAACGTCCTATTTAGCGGGATTATCACAGCTTCCTCCCGAGCCAGAGATTACTTTGATCAATGTGTAAACAATACTTTGTCTCTACTACAAAATCTGTAATAAGAAAAAATAAGAAAAATCTTAAGCTGGAGAGATCTTTAACGCTTAGCATTTTGCAGGAGGTTTTATGGGAGCAGTTCCTGATATTGATGCCGATGACACGCAGCATACAAAATTAAACCCGGCTGACTGGCTCAGACCTCCTGAGACCCGGGCGTGTCCGTGAACAGCCTAGCAATTAAGGTGGCCATTGATATCATTGATATTATGGCCATATATTATCTCCCTTTCTTTCTTTAAAACTCGGTGAAAACATGAAAAATTATAAAATAGATCGTAGATGTATGAAATAGTATTTATTTATTTAAAACGAGATATAATTATGTTAAGAGGGTTTTCGCAATATTTACATGGATCTCTAAAAGATTAGCAGGGAAATTTTTATATAAAAGAGTAAAGTAATATTTAAGCATTACGGCACTTTTAAGGTCCTCCGATATCCTCACTCTTTTCTGCGAAACACAGTACAAGTCCCGTGTCACGCTGCGTATTCTGTGAGCCCGTGGTATCACTTCGGATGAGTTGTGGGTTGCGGCTCTTCTCATGAAATTCTCTGTTCTTTGATTATATAGATGCGTTCATCTTATCTTACATTTTATTATTGATTGTTGTAATGTAATGTTCTGTATTGGTGTCTCTAACTTTTTGAAGTGAAACTTCTTCAGGCGCACTCGGTGGTAGGAGTAAATGGAATTATGGCGCTCTGCCACTTGTACAGGGGAGTGCTACCTCTTTTAAAACTTACTTTTATGATTTTTCCTAGTTTTGTTTTAAATTATCGTTTTAGTTATGTTGTATTGGTAGATGGCAATTTCTACTTGTAGTTTTTTTTAAGATACACAGATAAGATTTAAAAAAACAAAAATTACAAGGGTAAATTGTAATTCGACAATGAATTTGCCATTCACTCTGTTGGAGACAAAAATCAAATTGCCTCGATGTTTTGGAAGCTTGATTATTCAATGCTTGTTGGGATCTTTAGGCGATACACTTTTATAAGTTATAGCACACCACTGTACAATCTTAGAGAAAAGCTTTTTATTTGCAGCTCGAGTTCTGCTGGCAAGCTCACAAGTGGAGCTTGGTGAATGTGAGGTAGATGCCATCCTCGGCGGTGGTGAACGTGGCTCGCCGGTCCAGCGGCACCTTCTCCGAGGGCTGCAGGAACACCTCGTATTCCGACAAGATCATAGAAATCACGACTTTCACGAACAACCTCCCGGCCTTCATGCCTGTATTTCAATCGTAAGTTCTTAGTGGGCTTACACAAATTTTAAAGGCAAGAATACTACAGAATATTTTCTTTGTCTCTGCCAAAGCGGAGCAATGCCTGGGCATGTCTGAACTCTAAATACACACACAAACTTAAGCGTAAGCCGATGCTCTAATTGAGCCAGCTAATCACATAGTGGTTTTACGAGCTATATTGTACCATGTATGACCAATTTTACGAATAAAAAGTAAGAATAAGAGGCAAATAATTAACAACCAAAGCGTGGTTTGCGGAATTTTTATCTATGGTGAGGGTCTATAACCCTTATGAAATTCACCTATCCTGTCTTGTCCCGAAACAAAAAATAATAATTTTTCACAAATACTGAAATTGATATTTGAGTAGTCAATTGCTCACCGACACATTGCCTGGGTCCAGTTCCGAAGGGCAGATAGTTATCATGAACAGGCTTGCCTTCACCGAAACGATCGGGATCAAACAGTTCGGGCTCCTCGAAGAATTCGGGATCACGATGCAGCCCGTACAAGGATATATAAAGTGGAGTCCCCCGTTCGATTGTTACATCGGTGTTTGGTAGCTGAAACATTAACCCTTCTACAACAGACACCAAAAGGTATCTTTTGGTGTCTGTTGTAGAAGGGTAGCTTTAGAAGACTGTGTGGTAACACAGTCTTCTAAAGCTATTGGATAATGCGTGGATAGATACTTGATTGCGTATTTAAATAGATGTACAGTTCTTTAACCTTGTTATTATTTTCGTATTTGAACTGATTTGAATATGAATGGGATTATTGACATTCATTAACCTTGGTAAATATTGCCTACCTACTCTGCTAGTTTAAGACAAGGAAACGGCCTACATTGAGACAACTACTTTCCCATTGGAATATGCCGGGATCTAGGATCATTTAATAGGAATTTAAGACAGTGCAAGTAAGTATTCTGGTCCTCCAATGATCGGCACAATTACCTTATAGTCGTCGAGCGTGTAACGATCAAGTATAGGAACGGAAGGATGCAATCTGACCCCTTCCGAAATAACCTGATCCATGTACTTCATCTCATGGAATCCCTCAAGGGTCCAGCCGTAGTCCGCCACTGCGCTCAGGATGCTGTACCTGGCGCGGTCCTGACATTCCTTACTTTTGGCCAACTCCATTAAAGTGAAAGCACACACGTGGGAACTGGTTTGGAAACCCGAGAAAAACGTTGAGGACTGAGCAAAGAGATTGTCTCCCTCGAACCCTAACAAAAAAAAAATTATAAGGTAACGGAACGAAGAGCTGATGACGGTAGATGTGTAGCTATAAAAAAATTGGATCCTTTTATATGTAAGCGTAAAGTACTTTAAAGAGAAAGAGTTGTCTCAGTAGCGCAAACCATTGTATTTTCTATATGCATCATCATTTCAGCCGTAAGACGTCCACTGCTTGACATAGGCCTCCCTTTTGGACTATATAGGTACAATTTTTTAATCGCAGATAATTATAAAAAAAATACAAAAAAATATAAATAAATAATAAATAAAATACTTTAATCGAAACAGAACTCAGGCTGTATTTTTTCAGTTTCATATTGCAGGTTTTGTGAAAAAATGTCTATACGATATTTTAGGAGAATAGTGCACAATCGTGTAACGGTCGGGCAGAATCAGACTCGTTGACGGCCCACTGACGCTTATTATTTTAGTTACTTTTGGGACTTGTGAAATAAAAATTCTATAGCGTTTCAGTAAAACTTATCTGTTTTCTATTATTTACTCCATGGAAAGACGATCTCACGAAGGTCGCGGGAAACCGCTGGATCCAGATCGCTCAGGATCGTAACGAGTGGGCGTCTTTGAGGGAGGCCTATGTCCAGCAGTGGACTTGAATAAGCTGATGATGATTATTTACTCAAAACTATTTCAACTTAGCGAGCAATTTCTGATTTTCTTGCGCAGGCCATAGTATGCGGGCCTGCAAAGCCGGCGGGCTTAGAGCTGAGCAGCTTTATTTGGTACCATCGTGAAATTGTGTAACATTTTTTAAAACAAAGGAAACCTCTTACTATAAACTGGATCCTGATCACTGTTCTTCAACACTATGAGCGTGTCAATGAGGTCTCCCCTTTTGGCACCGCTTTTCTCGCGGGTTTCGAAAACCTTGAGAAATATGTTTTGCACGAATGTGGCATCGTAGAGCACTCGGGGGCCGAGCAGTGAGACGAGTTCCGGCACGAAGAACACGGTGAACACGGCGAACATGCGCTTGAACGAATGGAAGTAGTCCATAACTACAAACAGATTGTCTGCGATATAAAAACATTAATCTTTTAAAAGCAGTAGGTTATTCTCAGCTAGTAACCAAATGCCGCCTCAGCAAACATCACCACCATCTCACAGCTGTGCTCGGAGATACTTTTTGTTTGGAATAGTAAGGGAGACTTGTATAAAATTGTTCTGTAGGGATTACTTGTATCACGCTATGCACTACAAGTTTATATTGCAATAACGTTTGGCTGGTGATCACTTACAGTACTTTGTGTAGGCCGAGTCGGAAGACTGAAAGGAGTTCGCTTTGAAGCCCAGAGCGACGTTGCCTATCAGATCGGCGGTGTATCTGTAGCTGAGGTCTTGCGCATCGACCACGCCGCTGCCGTTGATGATCTTATTGAGAAACTCCATCATCGGCGTCCCCGCATCTATCATCAGGGGAAGCATTTGCTTCAACTTCCTTCTCGTGAAACTCGGCGTGATTTTCCTCCTCAGGTACCGCCACCCGGGGTTCACCAGCCCGAACAAGTTTCTCATTCCAGAGCTGTCGCGCTGCTGCGACCCAGCAAAGTGTCGACTAGAGAAGTTGTTAAAATCTCTCACGAGCACCTGCTTTATGATCTCCGGGTCTCTCAGAAGCAGACAAGGCTTGTGGAACACGTAGAAGCCGACGTAAGGTGCTTTCGGCATTCGCTGGTAAAGCTCGCCAAAGTGGAATCCTGGCGGAGATTGGAACAAGATGCCTCTTTTGAAATCGCCAAAGATTTTGTCCGTGTCGACCAGTTGTTGTACACCTCTTCGCTTCCAGTAGTTCAAACGAATGTGGCAGTACAGATACATCAACATTATTACAACTAAAAGTAAAATGAAGCTAAAAAGAGATCCAGAGAGGTCCATCGTTTCTCCCTTGTTCGTTTCTTCAGAAGTAATTCGGTCGGGACACGTGACGGAACCTGGGGACACACAATTGGAGAGAACAACAACGTACCTAGAAATTAATATTATATAAATGAATCTATATTATTATTTACTTTATTTTTTTATTTATTTACCTAGTTGAATAAATATAGTATATATTACAGTACAATATTAAAAGGGAACGCCTTTACGGTAACGAGAAATTAAAACAACTAATAAAAAATATCTTTTATTAGTAGAACGTGATCTCATTTTGAATAAATATCTATCATAAAGAGTATTTATCTTTCTAGATTTTATTAAGGCGAAGTCGAACACTTGTATCAATGTAAATTAGCATGCCTATACAAATTTAGCACGAGTATTTACATAAATACAGTTTGTGCGTTTGTTTTTTAATCTCAGGAAAGTTTGAATTGGAATTAAAATTATTTATTTATTTAAAAAATACGAATACAACAGTTGAAAAACTGTTGTATTGGTAAGTTTAAACAGTGAATACTTAACTAGTAGAAGCCGTTATGTTTGTTTGTAAGAGACTAGATGAGAGTTTAAAAAGTACTAGCAGTCCTGCTAATATGGCTCTATGTATAGTTTCTTGCGACAGAAGCTTTTCCAATATCCTATATTCTATACGCAAGATTCGAGAACAGGTTACCCCGCCTACGTCCGTTCGGTTTTTCAGCGTGACCCAAGTTTAATGAGATCCAGTTAAAACTGCTGTGAGTGAATCCACGGGCCACGTTTAGTTCGAATGCAAAGCAAATTTTTTGAACACATTACGTGGCACTTCTCACATCCATTAAAAGCACCAAAATTATTATAAATTGAAATATATATTCGCCAGTTAAGAATTGGTTCTCTTAAGAGTTAATTGAGTTTTCAAAAATCTACATGTCTATTTTGCTGACCACCTTAACTCGTCGGCGTTGCGTAGAGATGTAGGTTCCTTCAGAATTTCTTAAGGCATTTATCACAAGGACAGTTCCGAAAAGCAGTTTGGATTAATAGCTGCAGTTGACTTTCACCACCGAACATCGAGATAGAATTCAAAGTTTTATACGTTTCAACTCCATGTTAGTCTTTCCTCAACTGATTGTTTTTCAAGCCATTTTGTGCCACACACTACAAATGTATATAACCAGCTACTTACATAGATATAGCAAATGGTGGCAAACGAACAGTAGACTCACCTTGGATAAGCGGTCCACGGTAGACTTTTCAATTTTAACTTACCATTTTGTATACAATTATATCAGTTCTATACAACATCGTACATAAAAGACTATTTTTTTAATCTATTTTGTCTATCAGGAAATTTTGTTCCATAATATTAAAATTGTTTTTTTCTTTGTTTTTCTTGTAATTCGAAAACAAACATATAATTGTGCTTGGTAATTGAGTAAAAGTAATACAACTCTGTAAAAGAAGCGTATCGATGAAAAATGTCTTCGTCGCCAAAGCTGACTAAATTTTTAATTCTATATTTCGGATGAAATAACTCTCTCTTATAGGGTATTATTACAAATTTAATATTCACATAGTCTATAGTCTTTCAGTTGCCGATAAGGTTTCATATTTAATTGATGTATTAACAACAATATAATTCATGGACACACGAATTTTGACGATCGACATATCTCGTAGCATTTCTAAATTATTATTAGAATCTCCTTTAAAAATAGAAGGTAAAAATTTCGGGAAAAAAGTATAGGAGGACTCTTCCACGGACGACGAGTAAGGCGTGGAACATAATATTCGTCGAATTGACAACCTCCTTGTGGATTTTTCTTGTGACCTCTTCTAAATAGCAATAGTTCTGGTCAAGTCTAGTTCAAGCTGCAATCATGTTTAGAATTCACTAAAACCGGAACATGGCGTTTCACTCAAGTCTTTTAAGCGAAGTTCTTGGCAATCCCAAAAACCTACAGTGACTTTATAAAGATAATCAAATCATCATTAATCTGATTTCACCGACTAACAGCTGGTTTAATAAAACTAGTGTCATCTTTAGTCAGATTAACAATTTTTACAGAACGACCAGCGTGAAAAGTTACTTGTAGGTACTGAGCGAGTGAGGATAAAGAAGGCCCATAAAATTATGCTGCTTTAAAGGCGTAAAAAGTCGGCAGACAACCTAATCGCGGAATGTGGCGCGGTTGGTGATGTGCGGCGATGTTCACTTACCATTTAGAAGGACCACCGGCTACGCTATCCACTATACCATCAAAAAGTTATATTTCCTTTTAGTAGATAAATAAAAAAGTTAGTGAAAAACATTAAGATGATCATCGTTGTTATTTTGCCCCGACGGATGATCGCCTTAGCTAGCGGGCTGTGTGATACTCCTTTTATGGATATTGTTCGTAATTAGCATAGCTTAATAGTAGATTTGTATACGAATATATATAATATTATCGTATAATGTGTATAAAAAATTATATAAAGATTTCTTTAACTATTATTTTATTCAGTATCAAATGTCATCTGACAACTTTGTAACGAATGAAATGGTTCTGAAGTACGCTGTCAGATTAGAAAATTTACCTATATTGTCGTTTCTTTTCGCAAAAAAACAAATAAAGTTTATTTTATTATAAAATATATAATTTGCAACGAGAATCTACTAACATAAGTGACTAAAAAGTATGAACATAGATTCGGGCATTCGTTTACGAAGAATGACGGTGCATTGCAGTGTGAGTGAACAAGGTTATAAAATCATTTTTAAAAATATTCAACATAGTTAATTGAACATTCTACAACAAGAGATGGATTGGATATGAGGAAACAGCGTTACGTTTGTAATACATAAATATGATATAAGTTCTTAAAGTGATTATTTATAAACCTTTTCCCTATTCCTTTGGGTAAATACCATTCCAAATATTTAGGCGCTGTTAATATTTAAATAAAAAAAATTGAAACAATCTAGCTAGAAATCGCGGAGCTTTGTGAAGGTCACGTAGATTCCGTTGGCGGCGGTGGTGAAGGTTGCCCGCCGGTCCAGCTTCAGCTCGTCGGGTGGCCGTTGGTAATCGAGCTCATACTCTAACAGAATCTTTGCGATCAACACTTTGACGAACAGTTGGCCAACCTTCAGGCCTGCACGACAACACTTAAGAGTATTAATAATGTTATACATCTATTCTGAACATACGAATGTAATAAGAAATAAAAATAGCAAATACGCAGATCTGATTCTTGGATTGGATCTCCAAACCTCCACAAGATTGACGCACAAAGTTGCAGCGAAAAATGCAAAACTGGCTCATCATCATCATCATCAGCCCATTCAAGTCCACTGCTGGACATAGGCCTCCCCCAAAGACGCCCACCCGCTGCGATCTGGCAAACTGGCTCGTTTTTCGGCAAATAAAGAAATAAAAACACTACACCTATAGAAACACTAAGCAGCAATTATTACTCGGGGCTTATTGGCACTTAAGGCTTGAAATAATAAATGGAAAAATATATTTTATTACTCTACCAACTGGTGTGATTTACATACCTACACATCCTCTGGGTCCAGTGCCAAAAGGCAAGTAGTTGTCAGAGATGTGTTTGCCTTCCTCGAAACGATCGGGGTCGAATACCTCCGGGTTGTCGAAGAACTGTGGATCCCGGTGAAGTCCAAACAGCGATATGTACACAGGAGTGCCTTTCTCAATGACAACATTTGAGCCAGGTATCTGGAGTAGCAGACAATAAGAAAGCATTAATTAAAACTGTCTGCTTTTATCACGCCTTCTTGAAATGAGTAAACATAAATGCTACCTTATAATCTTCCAGCGCATAACGGTCGAGGGTGGAAACTGCGGGATGGATCCGTAGCCCCTCTGATACGCATTGCTCCAAAAACTTCATCTCGTTAAACCCTTCAAGAGTCCAGCCATATTTTTCGATAGCTTCTCTTACATTTTGTCTCGCCCGTGCTTGGTGCCCTTTGTGCTTTGCTAACTCCATGAGAGTAAAGGAAGCCACGTGAGAACTAGTCTCTAGGCCGGAGAAAAATGTGCTCGACTGTGAGAACAGATTTTTACCTTCAAACTCTGAAACGAATAGCATCTGTCAAATTAAAAATCTGCTTCAAAATTCGTTTTATGGATGAAGCAGTGAAGGAGGCCACCCATGAATAAAATAATACATAGCTAAAATACCAACCAAAACATACCTGTAATAGCAATTAGAGCGCTACGAAATGAATTGAATGCCACTCACTGTACAGGGGATCTTTCGCCTCTCGCTTCAGGCGAATTAGGGCGTCGATAAAGTCGCCTCGCTTCTCGCCACTCTCCTCGCGACTTTTGAGCCTTTGCCAGAACACTTTCCGCATGTACGACGAATCGTACAGCACCAAGGACCCGAATACTCTCACCACTTCGGGTATGAAGAAGACTGTGCATATCGCAACCATCCTCCTGAAGGAATGGAAGTAGTGCAAAACTGAAACAATAAGGTATTTACGAATTACAAAAGCACGAGCTGCTACTTGTGAATATGAATTGGGCAATTAGCTCGCGCCTCACCCAAAGTTTTCAGTGTAAAGTACAAAAGAATATACCTATCAAGAGAATTTGTACTTACAGTTCTTTGTGAACTCAGACTCCGAGTCAAGGAAGGAGTTGGACTTGAAGCCCAGCGCCATGTTGGCAATCAAGTCTGCAGTGAAGCGATAGCTTATATCCTGGGCGTCGATCACCTTACCGATTTTCGCGTCACTTTCCACTTTTCTGCTTAAATAGTCCATCATGGGTGTAGTGGTCTCTATCATGAAGGGCAACATTTGCTTCAGTTTACTCAGAGTGAATAACGGGCTAATTTTCTTCCTCAAATACCTCCAAGCGGGGTTTTTCAATCCAAACAAATTTATCATCCCTATACTATCTTTTTGTGGGTTTCCACCGAAATTGCGGTCGGAAAATTTATCAAAATCCCGGATAAATATTTTCTTAATCAATTCCGGATCTTTGAGAAGCAGACACGCCTTGTGAAATATATAGATCCCGACATATGGCGCATCGGTTGGAGACTGACGATAGAGATCACTGAAGTGATACCCCGGGGGTGATCTGAACAAAATCCCATTTTTAAAATCTCCACAAAGGATGTGCGTATTCTGCAGCTGTGGAACGCCCCGTCTCTTCCAGTAGCTTAATTTGAAACAACAGTAGCAATAGAAGAGTAGCGCCGCTGATGACGACAAGAGAATTGCGCTGAGGCTCGGGAAGAACGTCGTGAAGAACATTGCGCCAGTCCGATACACGCCTCTTACGACGATGATAAAATTATGGAGTATGAATTGATTGTAACGGAAATTAACTTTATATTCAAATTGCAAGACTAGCTATACAAATATACACTCCAGCTCCAGCTGTGCTCTGAGTGAGAATATTACAATCTGACTATGTTTCTCGGTTATATAAAGGCACGGTGTGAAATAAAGTATAACAACACGTGAGCAGTGATGGCATGCGGTTCGGGCACTATTAAAAACGTTTCCACACCTTCCTTCCGTCGTATTAGGTAAATATTATTCGGCTATTGGCACGGGCGGCCTACTACAAGGTCGGAGGCCAACGAACGCTCTTAGAGGGCTCTGTTGATCATGAGTGTCTCATCATTGAGCTTAGCCATCTAGGTAAGCTCCCTTTTGGTTCCTTAACAGCCTTTGATCCTATTTAATCCAATAAAGCTTATTTAATATAATAATATAATTTTCGACAGCTATGTTATATGTATATAAATATAATTTAATTATAATTTAATTATAAATTATAATTTAATTTATAATTTATTCGGTCTCTGGAAGGGCTTGACGGTGACCGGGCGAGTGTCCTAATACTGTCACACCCGTAGAAGAGCCGTGCTAAGGCATATGCTGACGCACTAATTGGGCCGGCTCGTCAGAAGTAATACCACGGGCTAACAGAATACTCAGCGTAGAGCAATACTTGTACTGTTTTTCGCAGAGTGAGTGAGGATATCGGAGGCCCTTAAAAATGCCGCTTAAGCGGCGTAAAAAGCCGACAGCACAACGAATGCGCGTCTGTTGGGCGGTTGTTCATTATA
The DNA here is from genome assembly GCA_018230265.1 of Delias oraia. Lineage (NCBI taxonomy): Eukaryota > Metazoa > Arthropoda > Insecta > Lepidoptera > Pieridae > Delias > Delias oraia. The sequence goes on from DWCF01001018.1 coordinate 29,292, forward strand.
GACGGCGGAGTTCTTGTACCATATAGGAGACCCACCTGCTTCGTTGTCTGCTATAAAATAAAATAAAAATAAATAATAAAGTTTAACCTACTCTGTGTCACTTCATTTGAAATGGCGGCGGGAAAGACACAGAGAAGCAGTTAATATAAAGGAAGATTTACTGTTTACTTTGGGCTTCTAATCTTTTTCTATTCAATTTCGATGCATTGACTGTCCTGTATGTGGCTTTCTATTCTGTTTAAATATGGTTTTTGGTTAGGAAATGTGGCGTTGCCTTATTAGTCAACGAGGAATATAAAAGCACAACTAGGGCAAGATGAATCTCTTCCTTCTCTACTTCACAATTAGTCATTCGAAATATTTTGTGTAAAATATTGAACCAAAGGGAATTTCGTTAAAGATTAACATTAAATTAAATGATTAAAGACAACAAACAGAAAGACAGAGCCTCAGAAACTGTTCAACGTATCATAAATACATTTTCTTGGAACGAAAACTTAAAACCGAACTGATTAAAATGTAAATGATAAAACGTCGCTTACAAAGTATCAAATTATAAGCATATCGACGCAACGCAAGTCTTGAACTGCCGCTTTCTGCCGCTTGCATGTGTACTCTGTGCTTTTGTTTATTATTACATACCAGTTTGTCCAGTTATAGAGGCAACCTCTACAACCAGAATTTACGACCTTCTCATTCGACGGTCCCGTTTACATGTTTGCTCGGCGCTCTCCCACGGTCAACCACCCGTGAGGCATTGGCGGAGCCATGCTGAAGTATATAATGATGCACTAATTGAATCAGTTCGTCTCAAAAAATATCATGAGCTCTTAAAGTACTCACCGTGAAACGGTACTTATACTTTTTTTCGCTGAGCGAGTAAGGATATGGGATCAAAGTGCGGATAGTGGCGCAGTTGTCCATTCGCGGCGGTGTTCTCTTACCATATAGGAGACCCACCTGCTCCTTTCCTAATTGGGGCGTCGCGGCAATATGTAAGGAGTATCGCAAGATTGGAAGCCTCGATTTCAGAAAATATGCTCAGAAAGCAAGCACATCCTTCTCATTAGCATTATTCCTATTACAAAGAATTTCTATTATAAAGAAGTGTAATCATAATTAATATATGTCTCTTAGGTACGTTATCTCGTGGATATTTTGTAATAACAATATTGAATATTTTTTCCAGTACGTACACTAGGTAGTTTTGATTTTGCGTAGGTGGGCGTCCAAGAAAAAGAACAAGTCTATAAGGCATCATAGGGCACATAAGTTTGGGTAGCCCTGCGCCACACAATAAGCAGTTGCTTTTCTTTTATTTTGTTCTAATCCCATAACAGACATTAGTGTGCTAGGTAATTAGATGAAAATATTACATGAAAATATTACGGTGCGAATTAAGCCTTTTTTGGAAATTGTACGTGTGATTCAAAACTATATAATAGTTTTCGTATTATATAATTATACGTAATATATAATTCTAATTTAGCGCAGTGAAGGGAGAAAAATCAATAAAATCTTCGTTGTCAATGCTAACTATTTTTTTATTTCTACATCTATAACGCTCTCTTATATGGTATTATTACAAATTGAATATTTAGTGAATAGTCCATCACTTTCATATTTAATTGAGGTATTAGCAACAATGTGATTCATGGACATACGAATTGTGGAGTTAATATCGTAAAATTATGATATTATCCTGAGAATAACCTTGGAAAATAGATAATAATAATCTGAGGAAGGCCTCTTACGTTTGACTCCTCATTCTCCCAGTTCGGTCCACGGATGACAAGATAGGCAGCAAAACATACTCGTCGAATTGATAAACTCCTTGTAGGTTTTGCTTGTGACCTCTTTCCGATTGCAAACAATTCTGGTCAAGCTTCCTTGAAGCTGCACTTCTAATTGTTGTAAGGAATTCACTAAAATGGGAATTCTGCGATTCACTCAACTCTGCAAAGTAAGCAAATCAAATCAAATCAAAAATGATTTATATATCGTAGGATTTACAATCACTTGATAATTGTCGTGTTACACTACGTATGTACAACACTTATGACGTCAAAAAATAATAATTTACTTATTACTTAGTCTACGCCGTTTCCAAACTGCTAGTGCAGAACAAAGGCATCAAACTGCAGCGCGCCATTTTTTCCAATAACGCTTTTATTATTTTAACTTATATGATATTATTATTATATGTGGACTTGAGCCTACTTTGTCATATTTAAATATTATCTACAGAGTGTACTAAACGAAACAGTAATACCGAATTAAGAGGCATCCGTGCCAAGCTCTTGCCAGACCTTAGCGATGAGGAAATTAACTGTTTTACATAAATTTTCAATTTGCGATCAGGCATATCTAGGACCAGTTTGTTGTAGAAAGCTCGTATGGCTTTCCCAAATACCGAAAGCGACTTGAATGAACATAAATCAAATCATAGTTAATTTAGTTACTTAATATAACTGCTTTCATTATTATTGTCATCTTTAGTGAGATTACAAAAACTGTTTTTGTATTTTTTGAATATATAAAAATCAAGTTATAAAAAGGTAATATATTTATAAAGATATTTTTAAAAAATAAAAAAGTTATTAAAAATAATAATTTCAATAAACAGTTTCTCGAAAACTTTAACATAATAGAAATCATCTTACCCGACCATGGGATCTTACCTAGCTTATCGCTTACCTAGCGGGGGGTGTGAAGTTACTTTCTTTATCGTATAGCGGACAACGGAAAAGGTTATGTAGGTCTCCTATATGTTAAGAGAACATTGCAATTGACGCCAATGGATAACCGCGCCATAATCCGCGCATTGGCTGTGTTGCCGGCATTTTTAAGGCTCTCTTATATCCTGACTCACTCAGTGAAACACAGTACAATTACAACAAACACAGTACCGTTTTACGCTGAGTATTCTGTGAGCCCATGCTTTCACTTATCTCGGGCCAATTAGTTCGTCAGCATATACTTCAGCGTGGCTGTACCACGAGTGGGACAATATTAAGACACTTGCACGGCCACTGTCAAGCCCTTCTAGAGACCGATGAAATTAAGAATTCAATCCTGATTGTCCGGCCCGGGTTTCTAATCTAATACCTCTCACTTCAAGGTAGACTTATAAAACCCACTTAGCTTCAAGCCACCACAGCCACTCACTTAACTTATTAGGGTTATATAAATATTTTCAAAAACTGTGAAATATTAAAAAAAATAAAAAAGTCAAACCTGGATAAGTGAACACTGGGTAAGTGAGAAAACTCTATTAGTGAGAGTAATAGTCAGGACCCGTCATTTTAAGATCCCAAAACCTCTATTAGCGAAAAACAAAAACCTCTGTAAGAGGGAGTCGTTTCATGGACTAGTGAGGTAAGTGGGACTGCTACTTATTTATACCGACAGTCGAGCTTTATTCATTTATTTTATTTAGGAGGAAACTATAACTTTAAGTTCGCGGGCATCCGCTGGCCCCAGATCGCTTAAGATCGTGACAGGTTGGCGTCTTTGGGGGAGGCCTATGTCCAGTAGTGGACTTGAATAGGCTGATGATGATGATAATGATAGCTTTAAAAACCTTGGAGACGGTCCATCAGTACTTTGAATACGCGGCGGTTGTTAATCAAGCAATATTCGACAAAATTTATGAGTATTTATGAGAAAAACATTTAAATACAAAAACAGAAACCCAAACGAAATTGACGGATTTTTTAAAGTAAATAAGTTCTAAATAAAATAAAATTACATAGCACATGAATTTTTGTTTTATTTGCTTAATCATCTTGATAGCTACCCTTGAAGTACTTATATGTCGAAGTCTATTGAACATAACGTATACACGTATTTAATAGTTAAAGACATATATATACATAATACATATATGTTGTGCATATTTACTATATTCGCACTTGCTGTGACTTGTACGTACTTGTCATTGCTGCGTACCTCCATAAGAGAGAAGCGCTACCCATGCACCTGCATTAGCGAGAAACTCGGCTTAGTGAGACACCTCTATGAGCGAGAATGAGATTGTGCATCCCTTCAACTCTCGCTTCTCCAGGTTTGACTGTATTAGCAACAGATACAACAGCAACATAGAAGTACATAATACAACAGAATACATCGATGAGAATCCAAAAAAGAGTATAACTTTTGATCTTTTCCCTATTCTTATAAGTAACCACCGTTCCAAATAGTAGCCGTCGCTTATATTAAAATAACATCGGCTGGCTTAGGCTTAGGAGTGGCTGAGCTTGCTGAACGCCACGTTGATGCCGTTGGCGGCGGTGGTGAATGTGGCCCGCCGGTCCAGCTGCACCTCTTCGGCAGGTCGCTGGTACACGAGCTCGTACTCGGATAGAATCTTTGCGATCACAACTTTCATGAAGAGTTGGCCGGCCTTCACGCCTGCGTAGCAACATAAAGGTGTTTAATAGGAAAATAACAAAAGGAGATTTTTTTATTTTTATTCTATAGCAGACAATGGAGCAGGGGGGGTCACCTATATGGTGTGTACACCGCCGCCCATGAACAAACGCGCCATATTCCGCGTATTGTTTGTGTTGCCGGCTTCTTACGCCGCTTTACGCGACACTTTAAAGGGCCTCTGATATTCTCAATCACTCTGAAAAACACAGTTTCACGCTTTCACGCTGAGTATTCTGTGAGTACTGTGTATTCTTATTCGTGAATATGCTATTTCCCATAAGCCCGCCAATTGACGCACTCAGTTACTGCCGATGATTTTAAAGCTGGCTCCCTTTTCAGCAAAACGAGCACAAAAATAGACAAAATATCTAGAAATACTAAAGGCTAGAAATAATAATTTATTATGACCAACTGGTATGATGTTCATACCTACACACGCTCTGGGTCCAGTGCCAAAAGGCAAGTAGTTGTTAGAGATGGGTTTGCCTTCCTCGAAACGATCGGGGTCGAAAACTTCCGGGTTGTCGAAGAACTGTGGGTCCCGGTGAAGTCCAAACAGCGATATGTACACAGGAGTGCCTTTCTCAATGACAACATCTGAACCAGGTATCTGGGGTAGAAACACAAAGAAAGCACTTATTAAAACAGACTCTCTCACGCCTACTTGTAATGAGTAAAGATCTACCGACAAATATTCACAGAATAGTCAGCATGCAATGGTAGCTCTACTTGAAACGGTACTTGTACTATATTCCGCTGAGTGAAAGGGAGAGCCTTAAAAATGGCGCCTTTTCGGCGGTGGTCTCTTACCACATAGCAGACCCACCTGCTCCGTTATCCGCTATATAATTAAAAAAGATACTACCTTATAATCGTCCAGCGCATAACGGTCAAGAGTGGAAACTGCGGGATGGAGACGGAGCCCCTCAGACACGCACTGATCCAAAAATTTCATCTCGTTAAACCCATCTATAGTCCAACCGTATTTTTTAACCGCTTCTCTTACACTCTGCCTCGCCCGTGCTTGGTAGTCCATATGCTTCGCCAATTCCATTAAAGTAAATGCAGACACATGAGAACTAGTCTCTAATCCGGAGAAAAATGTGCCCGTCTGTGAGAACAGATTTTCACCTTCAAACTCTGTAACGAAAATAAGCTGTCAAATAAAAAAAACCTGCTTCGATATGTTCCAAATGCATTTTTGTGGATGAAACAGTGCAAGAGACAAACTCACACCCACGAATAAAATTATAAATTGTTGAAATACCAACCAAGACATACATGCAATTGCAATTGGAGCTCTACGAAATGAATTGAATGCCACTCACTGTACAGGGGATCTTGCACCTCTCGCTTCAGACGAATTAGGGCGTCGATAAAGTCGCCTCGCTTCTCGCCACTCTCCTCGCGACTTTTGAGCCTTTGCCAGAACACTTT
>DWCF01001019.1:0-35158 GCA_018230265.1 Delias oraia
CAATTAGTGCGTCAGCATGGCTCTCCCCACGTGTAGAACTGAAACTTCTTGAAGTGTCTTGAGATTAGGACAATATCTGCAGTTTCTAATATTAATGTATATATAAACACAAAAATTAAACTTTTTTTTTTACTGTTTACAGATAGTCTTTAATTTTATTAAAATTTTAATAAGTGGCTATAAGATAAATTCAAATCTTTGATTCTGGTAAATTGAGATTATTTTACACGCAATGTAGAAATATTTTTATGTAATAATGTATTTATATTTAAAAAAACTCGATTAGGTACGAATCGAATAGGTATGAAGTCAATATCAATAGTAAATAGAATTGCATCAGAATCGATTCATACTTTCGCCAGAATGTTACATGTTAGCGCCCCTAATTTTACATAAAAGGTTTTCGTTTAGTAGCGCTCGGCTAGTTAGAAATGGTACCATAAAATTATTTATCTAAGTACAAATTAAAAAAAAATATTTCCATTAGTTTTAATTGCACACAATGCTGGCCTCTTAAAAGCCTTAAAGCTTAATTGATGGTTTGATCGTAGATACCACGACAATGACTTAACCGTTTCTATGAATATTCATTCGATTTTTATTCTCGCTTTAATTGTAGGTCTTAATGCGTGAACGCATTAGCGTATTGTGTTTTTCTTAGTAGTGGATGCGTTAATTTTCATGTTGCTGTTGTTTTGAGAGGAATTTAAATGGAGGGCTTTTAATTACCACCGGAGGTCTGAAGGAGGTTCTTGTTGTGGCCGTATTCTTTCATTTGTTCTTGTTTGGACGCATTTGTGGACCCTTGATGAGATGCGCTGTCCTCTATATGTATATAAAGCTTAAATGGATTTTTTAAAATTATATGTATATAGACTTAATAATCCATACTAGCTTTTTTCTGGGTCTTTTGTAAAACTTCTAACTTGTAAACATTCTTATGAATCTAATTTAATTAGGTTATCTTTTTTTAAATACTCATTAGACGTTACTTAAATTTTGTTTTTTTTTAATTTCCAGTATGAAGAGCATGTAAATTTTTTAAACTGTTTATTTTGACGTCATAAACATTGTAGAACAAACACAACTTTCATACAATTCCAGTCATTTGATTTACATTATTTTGTTAGACATTATTTGATGGTTGTTTATAATTCCAGTCTGATAGGAGACCACGTAACATTTTGGCAATGTTTTATTTATTGTTACGTCACAGATATATCTAGATTCTAGACCACACAATTGAAATACATTTAACTTTATTTTGTTATACATCCATTTAATGATTTTTGAATCGATAACAATCCACGTCCTTTTTCAAATCCTGTTCATTGATTTTTTTTTTGTATAGCAGACAACGGAGCAGGTGGGTTTGTGATATGGTAAGAGAACATCGCTGCCCATGGACAACCGCGCCATAGTCCGCGCATTGGTTTTGTTGCCGGCCCTCTACGTCACTTAAGCGGAATTTTTGAGGATCTCCAATGCGATCACTCAGTAAAAGCACCGTTTCAAATACAACTACCATTTTACGCTGAGTATTCTGTGAGCCCGTATAACTTCGGACGAGCAACCCCACTCAGCGCGTGAGCACATTCATCACCATGGCTCTGCGACGGGTATATTAATTGATTTTTTGTAAAATTTACAGTACGACGAGAGCCTCCACGGCGGGGGTTACATGGAGGGTGGTGCCATGTACCACGAACACAGGCTCGCACATCCTCATATACCACCGGTGCATTACCCCCCGCCTGCTGCGCCCGCGCACGCCTTGCCTGGCGAGCCACTCGTGCACAAACGCGACAAGGATGCCATTTACGGGTGAGTTGGTGGTAAAGTGGTTCTTTTATATGTACCTCCTAGATCAGCGATCCTCAGTTACATCGCCTCAACACAACCCATCGCTAACCCTAGCAAGCCACAGCCTTCCGAGAGGACAAAAATAACAAGTCAGATAGAGCCCGTCCAAACGAACAGTCAAAACATGCGTCATTGGAGGAAATGCCTCGATGCAGTTTGTTGCCGTTTCTTCTGCACTAGCGCTGTGGAAACGGTGTAAACTTAAATAGAAATTAAATATTGTTTTATTTTATTTAACCTATAATTCCCGATACTACACATCTTGGTTAGTTACCGCTCAGCTCGCCCATGCGACTAATTTCCTCACGACGGCCAAGATGAGGGCCATGTCTCGCTAGAGATGCCCTTGCGCTGGTCGCGGCTAAAACAAATTCACGGCGAACCTACGGCTCGTTCCAAAAACTGTGTTAGGTTGTAAAGGTATGGCTGGTAGCAGATAGACATTGCAAAGAAAACAATACCCAACCCATTTCAGCCACGAACACCTACGAATTTTGTTATGGTAAAAAATTGTTATACTGCGGTTCTCGATTAAGCGTAAAAAGCCGACAACACAACCGAAGCGGTTGTGGCGTGGATGTTCTCTTGGATCAAGGTGCCGCGTCTGCCCCGTTTTATGCTATGTAATAAAACATCAAAAATATATTTAGATGTGAATTCTTATTCAATGATACATTCATGACTAAACCTAAATCTTTGTTTGAAACTTCAAATGCTTGAAGTATTTGTCATACAATGTATTCACTTTTTAGAAAAATAAATACATACACGATGTTTGTACACTAATAATACAAATATTACATAAATTTTGGTTAGTTTTTGTTTAAAAAAAAACATGAAAACGGCTGATCTCGTGCGGGTTTTTTTTAGATCGATTTTAAATTACAGTATTTAAGGATTAGTTGCTATAATAATCTTTATTAATATTATCATTGTAATTTACAGTAGCTTATCTCCATGATAAGTGATAAGCTAAGGCACTCCTTGTTTAAAAAAAAAATCAATGGGAAAAATGTCAAAAAAGTTATTAAAAAAATCTGCAACCTCAAATTTTATGTTCAGAATTTGTTACATAACTTTAATTTTTTTTTCTGAATAAATTCTTTCTATGACATTGATATGTATATTTATTATGTACATACATATATGAAAATACGTAGTATAATGGGCCTCTTGTCCATACGAAAAGTCGCCAGTCACAGCTAGTTTAAAAACAATAAAATAATAAATATTTTGCACAGCAGTATTAAAATCAGCAGATAAGTATATCTCACACATTAAAAAAACTAAATATCAATATATGAGTTGAAAACCTTACGAAAATGAATACTTAAGAAAATGAATTAAATTGAATGAAAGTTTTCTATGGTCTAGATGTGTCTATGACGTCACAGTACAATCGCATTGTAATGAATGGCGTCAGATGTGACAATGAAGGTGTGATATCGCGGATCGTCGCACGAACTTTGTATCTGATCAGAACTTGTCAAGCCGTTTCTGTGGTGACGGTGACAGCGGGCGAAATACGCTTCCGCTTAGCGGCAGATTTATTTCATCTACGTACTCAGTTCTAAAATCACCGGTTTATCGGTTTTTACGGTCAAATAAGAGTTGTCTAAATTTTAAAATGAATTAAAAAATATCGGGTGTCCTAAAAATCTATCCAAATAGGTTTCCCTATGTAATTTAAACACAGACATTTTTTTTTATAATCCTATAGCAGTCAACGGAGCAGATGGGTCTCTTATATGGTAAGAGAACACCGCCGCTCATGAACAACCTCTTTCCGCCTCCTCCGGCTTATTAAGCGGCATTTTAAGGACCTCCGATATCGTCACTCTGCGAAACACAGTACAAGTACCGTTTCACGCTGAGTATATGAACCTGTGGTATCAGTACGGACGAGCCGGTCCAATTAGTGCGTCAGCATGGCTCTCCCACGGGTGAAGATGAATTTAGAGTACTTATTTAACTTAGTTTTCGTGTTTCAAATTGTATGTCTTAAAATCTCTTTAAATATGTTTAAATTCGGGCAAAACGTTAAAGTAATGAGAATAGCTATGAGTTTCTGCAAATGATGCCTGGACGTAAGACCACGGTCACATACGACATCAGATGCTATTGTTTAAAGGTCAATCGCCGGCAGAATCAGCTGCCCGCATTTATTACAGCTTTATTGGCTTGTAAGCGTATTTACTTTGCAATACGATATGTATACAGTTCCTATCTTTTCTCTTTTTAACCGTTGCATAGATGAGGCTTTACTATAATTTATTCAATGGGGAACATGAAAAAGAAAAGTATTTCATATACAATTGATAAAACTAAAGAAATTTTATCGTTAATATTTACACACAGGTAACACTGCAGTTTATGCAATATTTTAATATTGAAAATTGACGGATTTACCAATACAAACAGACAATTGATGTTTACACAGATTAAAAAATGTACTATGATTTTTTTTTATTTTCATATTATTAAATAAATAAGTATTTAAAAGGCAGTCCAAAAATAGAATTGGGCTGGCTCGTCCGAAGCGGCTCACTCAATACTCAGCGTGAAACGATACTTGTACTCAGTGAGTGAGGATATCGGAGACCCTTTAAATGCCGCTTAAGTGGTGTAAAAAGCTGGCAACACAACTAATGCGCGGAATGTGGCGTGGTTATTCATGACCGGCGGTGTTCTCTTACCGTATAGGAGACCCATCTGCTCCGTTGACCGCTACAGAATAAAAAGATAAAATTGTGGGGTGATGTGATATAGACATTCGGCACAAAGAGTTACAGACCTACACAAGCTTTGAACTTAGGTAGATATACGCAAAGCATAAGTTTAAGAATCGAATTGTAAAGGCCGCTCCTAGTACTGCCACAGAACAATGGTTCGATGGTATCGCAAACACGTGCGGCCTATCTCAATCTAATCAGATTCTATGCACCTCAATTATTGTCTTTATGGCGTATTATGTTGGAGATACATCTTAACGTGCCTCTTGGATGGCGGCTCCTGCAGTCTTTTTAATGGCCTCTTGATACCCTTAGAGCATATAGTCCGAGTGAAATCGGGTTTATCCGCTGTCAGTATATTTTATTGTATAACGGACAACAGAGTAGGCCTTCTATTTGCGCCACTGCGCACGCTTTAGTTGTGTTGCCGGATTTTTACGCCGCTTAATCGACATTTTGGAGTGCTCCGATATCTTACATCACACAGTACAAAAGTACAAGTACCGTTTCATTCTAAGTATTCTGTGAGCCCGTGGTATCTATTCAGATGAGCCAGTATTTAGTTATTTTCGCCCAGCCACTGTCAAACCCTTCCAGACCGGGATTCTAACCCGATACCTCTCGCTTCACGGTAGACTTATAAAAAGACTTGTACACAGTTTGTTAGATTTAAAAAAATGGTTTATTTAGTTGCCTTTAATTTCTGTTCAGTATATATGTTACAAACGTAGCTTTTAAACTGTTTAGCCAGAGTTTTTAGTGTTCTGTGTATGTTACTGAAAAATTTTCAGTTTTAATTCATGAAATTCGAGGTACATGACTGAGCATCAAATAAATCAAGTGAATATAAAGCCTTGTTAGGATACATTGAATTATATACCCGTTGTTGAGAATCATGCGTACTTTACCTACATTTCACAATATATTTTAAATCTGTTATATCGATTGGAAAAATAATCCTAATAAGTTTCTTTGCTGTTTTTGATCAGTCTTTAAGCTTACACACATATGATGCAATTTTTGGTATGTTTTAAAACATTTTCTTCTATATTCCAGGCATCCCTTGTTTCCTCTCCTGGCGTTGATTTTCGAGAAATGTGAACTGGCCACATGCACGCCGCGCGATCCCGGAGTCGCTGGTGGGGACGTCTGCTCGTCAGAATCCTTCAACGAAGACATCGCTGTATTTAGCAAACAGGTAAGTCATAGATCATACAGTGTATCCATAAAGAGATCATAGAGTAATATTATAATTGGCATAGACCATAGACTATACTTAAATCTATCAGCGACAAGATTTTGCTCTTTCGGCAACATTGTCCTTGGAGTTTAGTCGGTAATTCCGCATTTCATTAATATATGTACGTTGTCAGAAAGCAAACTTTTAACGAAATAATAAAACCGAAAGACTAAACGAAGAACGGGATAAATTCAGCTTTATCCCGACATTCTCGCCATGCGTTCGTCTGAATAGCAACCGCAATGGCGTTGCTAAAGCAAAAAGTTTTCATTACATCTCTTTCCGAACTTCGATTACATTTCAAACTTCCGGCCGGAATAGGCTTTTCACGTTTCCAACGAGGTCCAATAGCGCTAGGAAATAAGTGAACACCGAAACGAGGCTGATAAAAATCCACGCGAGTCCAGTGTACGGACCCGTATCGAAAATGCTCCGCGAATCTCTCCGCACCTGCCTCCGTTACATCCAGTTGGCAAAAAGAGTAAAAATGAGCGCACCAACTCGTTCGAATATTAAAATGTCGCGCAAAATGGCGGGCGTAAATCAGCGCGGGCAATTTCTTCAATGCCTTTAATAACTATAAAGCATAATTAGCAACACTTAATATGTTATCGCAATTTCGTATTGATTGTCACGCCTTTTTATGCTTTCAATTTCCACTCATTTGTACGCTACAGTTGTTTAGGCTTGATCGATTCGCTGCGAACATTAACTTTCCTATTTTATTTAAATTGATTTAATGTATCAAACCTTGGACGACGATTTTTAATAATAATAACATGACGTCAACGAATGGTGGATCTAAAGTAGGGTATGTTGCTCGGAATAAGAATTTACAAAGAATTAAAGCCGTTTTTACCCGTGGGAGAGCCATTCTGATGCACTTATTGGGCCGGCTCGTCCGAAGTGATACCACGGGCTCACAGAATACTCAGTGTGAAACGGAACTTGTACTGTGTTTAGTGAGGATATCGGAGGCCCTTAAAATACCGCTTGATTGGCGTAAAAAAACCGGCAACAAAACCAAAGCGTGGAGTGTGGCCCGGTTGTCAATGGGCGGCGGTGTTCTCTTACCAAATAGGAGACTCACCTGTGCCGTTGTCCGCTATACTATAAAAAAAACCTCCAAGTAGACCACGGGCGTAATGGAGGGACGAGGAAGTAGTGGATATTTATTCTCGTATATTGGGTTATAAGCTACAAATAGTCCATAATCCAATGTTGTGGTTAATGCAAAAAGTTAAGCGAGGCATATGTTATTACGTGCTATTGAAAATGTCCAGAACAGAAGAGAACGTTATATTCATTAATTTATGAGCTCACTCTGTTTTCTGCTGTTTCTTGTGTATGGTGGGAGAAAGGGGGAATGAAAACTGCCGCTCTACCACTGGCCCTTGACATGATCACACAGCCTTTGACTTGCTGCTATTAATAGTTTTTTGGATAAAGAAGTAAATGAACACATTCGTGACCATTTGGCCGTAACAACGTAAATTGAAAGTGGAGCCTTTTGTATCGCAAATAACATAATCATGCTAAGTGAAAAGCGGCTTTGTTACAAAACGCCGCTTTGCGGTTTCGACAACAAATCAACATGCACTTAGCGACACCTATTATTTGTGCGATGATAAAAAGCACTCGAAGTATTAAAACGGAGTCGTTCCGTTGCAATTCGGCCGGGACAGAGACAGGGACAGGTAGGTCGCGGTAATCTGGCCGACCGACTATCAACGGCTGTATAATTTTCTTACAAATTTATGAAACCACAATACGTTTCCATTTTTAGCCGACAATGCCCTAACAGGCGTTGACACGTTGCGGTGGGGGGCGATTTAAAAAAATCATTCGCTGCATTTTTTACGGGACCTATAGCAGAGAACGGAGCAGGCGGGTCTCCTATCCTGACATCATAACTGCGCTACAGTACGCAGATTGGTTGTGTTGCTGGCTTTTTATGCCACTAAGCGGCTTTTTTAAGGGCCTGCGATAAGCCTCACTCACTCAGCTAAACACCGTAGAACAATTTCACGTTGCGTATTTTGTGAACCGGTGGTATCACTTCGGACGATCGTCCCAATTAGTGCGTCAGCATATGCTTTCGCATGGCTCTCTCACGGGTAAACGTAAATTACGTCAAGTGTCAAATGCAGGAAGTGCGTATCGTCCGCGTCTGACTTTCTTTTATCAGTCAAAGACACTATTGCGAAGTAAATATTTTAATTAAATTGTATTAATAGCAATAATATTGCATGTTGTTTGACCTCACGGATAACTTGTAGATAGTGTCAGTGTCGGGGAACTGACCAGTTCGCGTTTGTTTGTGTCTCTTGAGCTAGGCCCGATAAACCAGGACTAATGACATTCAATTGTGATTTTTGTCGTATGTGGACGGTGTGTACGGTATCACGACAATTTGGCAACGCACCCGCGAACCAGCCTCTGCTTAGTCACGGATTTGTTGCCGGCCTTTTAGAGATAGGTACGCTATTTTTTCGAAGGTCACCTTCTCATATCTTCAACATCTGTACGCAACGCCAGAGTCAAGTACACGTGGAAGGATCTAGCCATCGATTCGAGCCATTCTACGCTGGAATCGGCAGCTGATTTTTGGAAGCTGCCTTCCAGAATTGCGAGCTATAAGTACTCCATGGAGCTGAATTAGCGACAGCCGCGCGCTGTGCGCTGTCATACATCACTCGTACGCACATGTAGCGAGTACGCTAATCGCTTATTTTTAATTACACCAATAAAACATTAATCGGTGGCGGTAGCACGTGAAATCGCAACAAAAAGAGACAGCGGCCGCGGACCTCCCGCTCTAGAGCGCCTCAATAAGCGACGTTCATAATTCATCGGCGAACGAAATAAATCATAAACGCTAAAGTGTTTATTCTCAAGGTACTTAATATGTTATAAATTTATTTAAGTGGCATACGGAGCGATTGCGGATTGATTGATATAGTGCTCTCTGGCTGGCGATCGCTTCGGCTGTGATACTGTCGTCCCGGCCTGTCATCGATACATTCACGGCACATCACTGCCGTTGTGATGCGCTCGAGTGGCCGCTTATCGGCTTCGAGAGGCCTAAATTGTCCACGCGGTGTTTTTATTGCCTATGCGCTATCACAACAAATATTGGGAGCCTCGTAGCTGAATGGTTTTAAAAGTGTACCTTGAAACGAGTGGTATCGGGTTCGAATTCCGTTCCGACAATTATAATTTATTCAGTCTCTGGAAGGACTTGACAGTTACCGGGCGCGTGTCTTAATAATTACGCACCCGTGGGAGAGCCATGCATGCAAGTATTTGAAGCCGGTGTTTCGCTGAGTGAGTGAGGATATCGGAGGCTCTTAAAAGTGCCGCTTAAACGGTATAAAAACCTGCCTGTTGTCTATACCAATGCGCGACTGCGGCGCGGTTGGTGATAGGCGTCCGTGTTCTTTTACCATATAGGAGACGCACCTGTATCGTTGTACGCTATAGAATAAAAAAATATCTAACTCGCCGTCGAATATACGGCTGTTTAAGGCTTTTATTATCCCTTAGTGAGGCCAGGTAGTGCGTTCGCTATTAAATACATGTCCCGCCGTATGATTTAATGAGCCTTATAGACCTATCTAGCGAATGTTAACGCACACCTATCATATCTCAAAGAACATTTGTCCAACAGCAACCAAATTACGTAACACGGTTGTTTTAATAACTGCTATGATCTTTCGAGCGAGAAATTAAAAGTGTAGAAAAAATAACGCGCACCGTACGTCTTCCATAACTTTTTATGTGTGTGTGTGTGTGTGTGTGTGTGTTCATAGGTATATGGGCGATTATAGAAATATTTATGGAAAATCGCTACCGATACGGCTGAGACGCGTCTTAAATTGTACGGCCGATGTTAAATTGAGGAGCGTGAATAATGGGAAATAATTGTTGGAATTTTAATAGGCCCCATAACACGTAGCTTCATTGATTGTGATAGAGCGAACAAGTTTGTTGTCTGTACTTTTTATTGTCCTTTTCCCTCGCGCGTACGTGGTGCGACACATCAAGGTGAAACCTAGGCGCGTATCGCGCGCTTTTTGCCGTAAACCGAGTGAGTTGTTAGGAGACATTTGACCCGGTATTCGGAGAATGTTGCCTGAATTTAATTACATGTGTTTAATTAGTGTGCAAAAACACGACGCTATATACGGTAAATTATCGATTGTTAATATATTAATTACACGATTGATTAGGTTTTAATTACACAAGAAAAAGTTTAGCTCGTGTTCCCACGCGATGTAGCTCTCAATTGGACTTCGACGGTTACCGGTTTGAGAAATTATAATTGCCAACATCCGCCAATTCGGGTGAAACAAATCATAAATGATAATGTTTCTTTATTAAACAACCTTTGATTGGGTCCTCTCGAGCAATATTCCCGTTTGCATGCTCAACACACAGATAAAAAATAATACTATTTGAATACAGATAACGGCAAACGCTAATGAATTCATCATGATAATATTAAACCAGAGACAAACATCTAGTTTGTGGTGAAATTACGCGCGCAATTTTACACAAAAGACTAGATCGTTCAGTAAAAACTCATGCAAAAGCAACCACAGACTAGAAATATGTAAGAGGCCTCAATGAAAACAGGCTGTGCCCAAAATTAGAAATAATTACAACGACTAGAAATACTCTGTTAATTATTATATTAAAATTCATTTATTCAAGATGCGCTCGCTGAATATTTTTACATGCAAATGGTTTAAATTATAAAGATGTATTGCAGATAAGATATTACGTGTAAAAAGATTATATTATTGTAATTTCATTATCTATTTGTTTGCTACTTTGACAATGACACGTGACGTGACAAATTCATTTTTACTTTGTTTAACTTTGCTTTTATGATTGGTAAGTTTTTCATAATGTTAAATAAACAAATTTGTTAATGGATATTCGCAAATAATATTGTCATTGCTACTGGTTTTTCTTCAAATGGCTGCTAGCAACATGTTGGTAACCTATTGAATAATAATTAGTTGGTATCCTTTAAGGAGTCAAGATGCCGTCCTAATCAAAGGCGTACTTGAGTATTTAAAACCTGGCAACCCTAAATACTTTATGGTTTCTGAGGTTCCAAAATCAAGTGATTACACTAACATTGTGAAGCACACGACTCACCCCATCAATGCTCTTTTCGTTTGTCTGTTTGTTTACATCTGTCGTCTCGTTTAAAGCGTCTATTGTCTATTGTTAGGGGATTTGGCGCGCAATTTGAGCTCTATGCCGCCATGATCCATTTCGCACGGAAATAATAAATATGGCGTCGCTGCAGCTGTGCACTGGGATAAAGTTTAAATAGACATAATGTCTTTGTATAACATGAATGAACACATTACTAGAGTACCACTGAACCGTGGATTTTGTCTACGCGTCGGACTTTTCCCACTTATTTTCTAACTGTTCAGAGAATACGTCATTTGCTGTATAATTTTCTCAGGCGTCGTTAGCATCGGTTAGATTATTGAAGTTGAAGACATTGGAATTACAATTTCAACATTAAAATTAGTATTTTAAACAGGTAAGACAAGAGGTTTTAACATTATAAGAGCTTCGTCAGGAGGTTTTGTGAGCTGCCGTGACTCTATGGTAGTCTTGCCCAAATTCGGTCTTAGTCTTGCACGAATAAAAAAACCGCCTGATTTTAGCAAGACCAAGACTGTATGACCGTGTATGACTTAAGCAAGAACAAGACTAAGCCTTCCAGACTCTTGCGTCTTGCAGCTATTTTTTTTTAAGTTTTGTAGTGTTTTTTGGAATGTCTCATTAAATCTATAGACATTTATATATCTGGTTGGTCATTTTTATGGCTATGCTAATTCAAGTTCAAAATATGTCTATTCTGATAGGTTTTTCTAGAACTAAAGTAAACTTTAACAAAGAGTAATTATCTAATAGGTACGTGCAAGAACTCTTGCTGCAAGACCAAGAGCAAGACTGGGAGCGCAATACTAAAACCAAGGCCAATACCAGATATATTGGCGCAAGACCAAGACTGGCTCAGTCTTGCATTTGGGCAACACTATTCTATGGGTACTGGGTTTGATCGAAAAACTTGACAGTGGTTGGTTTACCTACACACTGTCAACTTCGCGTTAGAGCTACGTCGAAGCATACAGACACATTAATTTTTCGTCAGTAGTGATATCACGGGCTCACAGAATACCAGTGTGAAATACTTGTAGTGTATTTCATTGATGACGTAATAAAAGGCCAGCATCCCAAATATTCATCGGCGGCGGCTCTTACTATTATACCCAATTGCATTAATGGCCACTTTATATAAAAAAACAGTGTATAATGAATACTTATGTATCTTATCTTTGAAATTAATCAAATCGATTAACAAATGCGGAATTACCGCTTTTGTCTATAATATTCTTGTGATCAAATCTAAAAGTTATCACTCCATAAAGAATTGCAATAATAAACCCATTTACGCAACGTATTTTCACACTGTAGTCAATTAAAATTGCAATATTAGATTTTATTGGCAGAGCATAGTTGGGAATTAAATCATGGTCATAATATTATTATACAGCCGACGAGAGAGGCAATGTTGAGTCATCACTATCCATGGACTATAGATGTGTTGTCGGCTTTTCAAGCCTAATGAAAGGTATAATGTCAGGGCCGCCGATATCCTCACTCTTTCTCGAGAAACAGAACAAGTACTGGTTCACATTGGACGAGCCGGCCTACTTAGTGCGTCAGCAGATGCTTCAGTATGGCTCTTCTACGGGCAAATATAAACAGACAGCAGATGAGAGATCGCTTGATCATCGTCTATGGATAACCGCACGGCAATCACGCTTTGGCTGTGTTCCCGGCCTTTTAATACTTCAATCACTGCGACCACGTCTTAGAAGTGTTGTCGTTTTTATAATCTACTATATGGTGGTAGACTTTTTCGGTTTTATACGATCTTATTCGATAATCAACTATCAACAATTATGTATCTTTATCTATATGAAACGCATGTCACTGATTTGATATGTACCTCGTAACTAAGTGGTTTAATAGATCTACCATGAAGCTAGAGCTATTGGGTTTAAATCCCGGTCCGGACAATTGTAAATTATAATTTAATTAAGAATTTATTCGGTCTGGAAGGGCTTGCCAGTAGCCGGGCGAGTGTCTTAATACTGTCAAACCCGTGGGAGAGCCATGCTGATCCCCTAATTTGGCCCGCTCACCCGAAGTGATATCACGGGCTCACGGAATACTCAGCGTGAAGCGGTACTTGTACTGTGATTCGCAGAGCGAGTGAGGGTATCGGAGGCCATTCAAACTGCCGCCTACGCGGTGTAAGAAGCCGGTAACACAACCAATGCGCGGACTGTGGCGCATTTGTTTGGCGGTGTTCTCGTACCATATAGGAGGTCCAACTGCTCCTTTGTCTGCTATGTAATAAAAATACATGTATAATAGTGAAATTGAATTGTTAATTGATTAAACCGGCTTTCATGTTAAAATCGTTCTTTAATCTCAGTGGTACTTAATCAATAGTTTGGTGAAAGTGTTTCGCGTAGCCACGCACTAATAGTCGTGTTATAACGTATGTAATGAAATGCAAATGCGGCGAACGTAAAATTGTAAAGAAATCTTAAAATCAAAGGTTGTTGACTTTATTAAGGGGATTCGTGTCCGATTGAGCCTCATGCGATTGCGTGAGCCACTCAATTAGCATCTGACACGTCGTTTTTGTGCACACATTCATGAGCCGGTGGACTAAACCTTTCATCGCTTATGCGAGAAGGACGCGTCGTATTATAGCTTAGTGGAACACGGAGCAGGTGCGTCTCCTATACGGTAAGAGAACACCGCCGCCCATCACCAACCGCGCCACAGTCCGCGCATTGGCTGTGGCGCCAGCTTTTTACGCCACTTAAGCGGTATTTTTAAGGGCCTCCGATATCCTCACTCATTCAGCGAAACAGTACAAGTACCGTTTCACGCTGAGTATTCTGTGAGCCAGATATCATTTCGGCCGAGCCGGCCCAATTAGTGCGTCCGCATATGCTTCAGCATGACTCTGTCACGTTTACAATAATACAATTTTTAATTTTTTTCCTCCGCGTCCTATTTTCGAACGGCTCGAAGCGGTGAGAATTTGGAATCGAATTATTCGGTACGTTACGCTTCGCTAATTCGTAAATTTTGAATTTTTGATTAGGGAACGCGAACGGAGCGCGAGGGTTCCGAATTTGAATACGCCAATGATGGGCGCGGCATGACGCGATTGGTCAGCAATTTCTCGTCATTCATACCTAGAGTGTATTTCTCTTCTAAACATACTTTCTTCTAGGCATAGAGATCTATGGTTTACGAGTTTATCGCCCATAAACTGCCTCAATCAATTACGCGAATAAAGAGTGTAAGATATATTTGATTGAGATTGATGTTATTATCTAAATATAGTGGTGTAATTAAAATCCTTAATAATTTAAAGCACGAACGTCCCTTTTCGGTGCAGGCCGGTTTCCATGTAAAAAGCGGTGGCGGCCGGCGGTGGTATGGCGGATTTTTTTTTGAGAAAACGCGCGATAAAAATGGCCGTCAAATGAGTATTAATTCGCACCGGTTAATAATGACATAAATACATATACGGGGTGCTTTGAAATGAACTATAGCACTAGAAATAACATTGAATAGTTTTCTTCACAACTTCCGTGTTTTAGAAAGTGTTTTAAAGATCACAACTGTAATTCGTTATTATCATATCGTTAAAATGAGATAATTAATGCTATTTTATGTAGTGTTTAAACATTATAATTCTGTCCATTATTAAACAATCTTTTATTTTTATCGGATTAAAAAAGGTTTTTTGTTTAAAAGTTAACAAAAAATCACGCTGTATAAACCGCACCGTAATTACAAGAGTCGCGGGCGCATTCCAGGCAACACGTCTTGACTTTCCGCGCTCACCGACTGCGTATATGGGGAGTTATTCTACGTTTGACATAAAAAAATTGACAATCCTATTAATGTTATAATAAAAACCGGCAAATAGTTGATTATGTCTTTATTTACTTACAGATAAGTATGTCTCCACTAGATGGAAAATCGCTATCCCAAGTAAATTTTATATAATAAATCTTATTTTCCAATTTTTCGTATTAATAACAACATAGTATGTACTAGAATTTTTTGCTCGACGCAGCTTAATGCACGTTCAACACCTCAAAAAAGTACCCTGGGTATGTCCTCTTTCCGGAATTACAAGTCTTCTTAGCAATTCTTTTACGTCGTTGATAACTGAATAAAACATATCAAAATACTCTTTAAAAACATTGAACATCTTTATACATCACAATTATATTTTATAATATTTTTGCCAGAATTCGAACCGCCATTCCGTCAACATTCAGTCATTGTGTAATACCAACACAAACCTACCTATATTGTCCTTTATCCCTAAAAATAAAAAGCACATGTATTTGACATAACCAACGTAAGGTGAACCGCCACAATCGTATTTCAAACAGAACGTTTACGCCGCTGGTACTTTTATGGGGTCAAGTTAGTTTGGCTGTACTGTCCATCGAATGTTGAGCTCTGAGACGGTGGGAGAGTAATGTGCGTGTGGGTCTTTGGGGTGCGGTAAATAAGGGTGGGTCAAAACCAGCTGACGCGGATTACAGGCTATAGGAAATACGTATATTTGCTAATTGTATAATGTGTTTAATTTCCTAATACGGCCGTAAATCGTTATCCGCCATTTTGAATTTTTTACAACGATTCCGCGCGACTCCAAATGTTTTCGGATTTCAAATTTCTAATATCACATATCATCAAGTCCATCATAAAATACGCAACTGTTAGACCCTAGTCTTCAAACTACTATAAAGAAAGCCTTCTATGCTCTGTTGGCCGCGGAGATGCGCGCTTATCTGGTTCTTGTCGTTTAATCCTGCATATTTGGATTATTTTAATTTATGTAATAATAATATTTTTTACCCGTGGAGAGCTATCTTAAAGTATTAAATGGGTCGGCTCGTCCAATGGTAGACACTACGGGCTCACAGAATACTCAGCGTGAAATGGTATAGTTGTAGGTGCTTGAAACGGTGCTTCTACTGTTTCGCTGAGTCAGGATAAGAGAAGCCTTTAAAATGCTGCTGAACTGCCATAAAAAGACAGCAACACAGCAAGCGAATATTGTATCGCGGTTGTCCATGGGCGGCGGTGTTCTCTTACCAAAGAGGAGGCCCACCTGCTCCGTTGTCCGATATACAAAAAAAACAATGCCATTTTGTGTATGATTGCTAACCAATAATTTTTTTGTTTATGGCGGAACCTAGAAACCCTTATAATACTTACCTTTTTAATTTTTGTGTAATTTTAATTTTGTATTGTTACAATTGTTATAATTTTGATTATTAATTATAATGTTGTATTTTTACGTTTTAATTAAATAAAACTAATAATCTTATTCTGTTCCGCGTTGAAAGAATGTTTTTAAAAACGGTGCTGTAATGAAAGTGGGAAACGGCTCTAATGCCACTTCCGCTTTTCACGTTTGGACTAATCACAAACTATCAGTCGGGGACAAAGAGGCCATCATTAATATACATATTTAAACCGATCAAAGCCGCCTGTTGTGAGGGAAGCTAGGTTATTTCAATGCGGCTAAAAATTAATTTCCAACCCGCTCAACCCTAGACAATGTTGCCCTATAATTATGCAATGCAAGTTTTTATTTCAATTTAATATCGCTGCAAATTAAATTTTTCAGAATGCCAAGAATTGTTTGCTTATTATGAAGCGGTTTTTATTGCTCGAACGTCAGCCGTTATTTTGCTCAACGTTTGTTTTTGAAATGTGTCAAAGGCTATTTTGTTTACCAACTAAACGCGATTTTTTTAAAAACGGCGGTAAACGAGTAGAATACTCAGCGTGAAACGGTACTTGTACTGAGTGAGGATATGGGAGGCCTTTAACGATGACGTTTAAGTAGCGTAAAGCGTTAGTAGCGTTAAGTAGCGTAGCGGTGTTCTCTTACCATATAGCAGAACCACCAGCTCCGTTGTCTGTTATACTATAAAAAAGCAGGCTCGCCTAGGATGAGCGGTCCTCCGCCCGTGGACATATATAATGTACTTATATAAAGGAATAGGAAGACGATATAGAGTTTCACGTAATTCGGTTTAGTAGGTTGAGGTAATACACAAACAATCACATTTAATGCAATATTTTATTGTTTTGTGTTGTTATATAATATTACACGTAAAAGAAAAATTTTCAAAATCGTTCAGGCGTGTAGCGACCTACATTTAAACTTAAATGTTAAATATGTATTTTCATTATCTATACGACTAAGAGTTCTATATGTAAAGACAACGTATCCGCTGCTAAACAGGTGTCCATGGGCGTTCATTCATCAGTTTGATTAATTTTCTTCCATCATCATTGTCTAGCCGATAAAGAAATGTGGCAATTAATTAATATTGAAGGATCTTGATGTCTTTTTCCATTCTCTCTTGTAACGCGTCAGTAAGTTTAGCTTTTTTATAATTGCATTTTACCGTATTTTTATGGGAACGATCTCTAAGGTCTATTAAGTGCTAATAAAAATGTATTTCTATTGAAATTGTCAATGTTTTACGAAAGATTACGGATATATACGTATAGTGTAAACTCCATGTAACGTCCCTCGATTTGACGACAGACTCCCTAAAATGTCGAAATCAATTGGCTTTAGTTGGTTTAGCTCGTCTTCCATTCTCTGATTTTTCTTCTCTCCATTTAACGACAATTCTTTATAACGCTATAAAATGCACAGTCCCTTCAGTGTCGTTGTATAGAGTTGTGTGTCCTTATATGTGTTATGATAATTGAGAGACGTAAGCTTCAGTTTCTATAAAGAAACATTTTCTCAAAGCTTTTATAAAGTGATTTTTCTATTAAAAGATGTTAGTAACGAATCAATCAATCTAACCCTTCCCCCATAGTTGCTCGGGGTGGATAATGGCCATTCCTTGTATTTTCGCTCCAACTCGACAGTGTTGATTGAGAATTTGTTTTTTAAGGTTTTACGTCCTGCGATATTAAACCTTATAACTTCCTTCAAATGTAGTTTATAGAGAATTCAGACTATAAACCAAGCTAATGGATTTATACCATGTAAAAAGCCGCCTACACAAATAATGCAATTGCTCCGCTGTCAATGTGTGTTGGTGTTCGCTTACCATCACTAGACCTGTTAAAACCTGTAGGCTGTTTAAAGTAAACAATTTATTCAAAACTTTGTCAACGAGTATGTGAGGAATCGGAGGCTCTTAACAATGCCGCTTAAGCGACGTAAAAAGCCAGCAACACAGCAAGCGCGGACTGAGGCGCGGTTGTCCATGGGCGGCGATGTTCTCTTACCATGTAGGAGACAAATTATTGGCCGCTATGTCATTCAAAAAATATGCTAGACCCCCTTCGGGATACTGGTGGTGATATAAATAAAAAAGTAATCAACTGAATTGGCTAACATATGCATAGCCCCGATCCCTTTAACTTATTAATGATATTAACAAAAGCGCAGCCCGCAGATACGCTATTAACGACGGCATTACACTTTAATTTCTGACTGCGGGGGTCCCCTGGGAGCTTTGAGTTTAAATGCGCAAGGGCACCCGGGGTTCGTACGCGCGTTTCTGTCACTTGCTTTTGTTTCAATTGCGGCTACGGGGACGGCCACGCGCGGTAGGAAGCCATTTTTAATATAAACATGTATTGGCAAGAAATCAATATTCTATTAAGTATTATTATTTTTACTGGGGATAACATAACATGGAATTTTTTACTCTTATAGTAGAAAGGTTTCTTTCAATTGTGATTATTGCGACAGCTATATTCCAAGCAGCACAATTTAAGATTTCTTCTATCTCATAGTACTCAATCTCATATATTAATATTATATTGAATAATGTAATGTATATATTCGCCATATGGTAGAATATTTTTTAAGATAAGGTAAACTTGAGGAACGAAGTTTGTTGAGTCTGAAAAATGAGGTTTATTTGAGGATATCGCAGGCCCTCACAAACGTCGCTTAAGTGGCGTAAGCAAAGGCGCGATTGTCCGTGGGCGGCGGTGTTCACTTACCATATAAGAGACCTACCTACTCTGTTTCCGCTATACTATATAAAAATCTTACTTTCATGGCGGATGAAAGTGTGCAAAATTTTATTAAAATCGGTTGAGCAGTTTGGTCTATTGCAGACAAATTACGTAACGCATAAGAAATATACATAAAATACTCTACCGTCTTTTTATCGATTATAATACATTATTAAAACGATTTAAAGATGGATTAAAGAGCAGATGCATAACTTTTTTTTGTACATTTTTAATCTCCTTTGCGTTATTTAAAACGTTTAGTTAAAATGTATTATGAATATTTCTCGTCTTTGTGTTGTCCTATTAATGCTATTATAAATACGAAAATAGGTTTTTGTTAAGAGATAGAACGCTCTTTTTGCTAAAGCGGAGCCATAGTCTCCTTTGCCATCTGATTCGTCTTTAAAAAGTTCACAATGGCATTTCAAACTTAAATATAAACTATAAGCCGTACGTTTAAAGGAAATCTTATGACATGTGTCTTTGATACAGGGCTCTAGATCTCTGTTCCGCAAAATGTCTTCCTCGCTCTTTCGGTGTGCTCGAAAAAATAAGGCTGTCATAACTAATTTTAAATTTATTTGTTTCATTGTTTTGGTACTTAATTATGTTGATTAATATTTACATTTTTTTTTGTTTAGCGTGTACTTTGTCAGCGTTAAACAGTACTTCAACTAGGTTTTGCACAGTGAGTGAGGATATCGGAGGCTCTTAAAAATGCCGATTAAGTGGGGTAAAAAGCCGGCAACACAACCAATTCGCGGATTGTGGCGCGGTTGTCCATGGGTGGTGCTCTCTTAACATATAAAAGACATAGAGAGAGTTGCAAATGATCTTAGAAATAACAAAATATAAGATATAAAAACAGAATATCCATACCACCCGCAGGGCTTCATAAAATGAATAACTAATTTCAAGGAAACTGTACCGTTCTTAAACTACCAAGTATAAGAACTATCCTTGAATAAATTTAAATCCTATCTTATGAAACAGAAGTATTACAAAATAGAGTTCTTGTATTGGCATGGAAACTTCCTAATCAATGTAGTATGGAGAGCCACGCTGAAGCAAGTGCTGACACACTCCTTGGGCCGGCTCTTCCGAAGAGATACCATGCGCTCACAGAATACTCAGCGTGAAACGGTACCTGTACTATGTTTCGATAAATGAATGAGGATATCTAAGGTCTTTAAAAGTGCCGCTTAAGCGGCGTAAAAAGCCCGAAATACAACCAATGCGCGGACTGTAGTGCGCTTGTTCATGGGCGGCGGTGTTCTCTTACCATATTGGAGACCCGCCTGCTCCGTTGTCGCCTATAGAATAAAAACAACATTTTTTAAAAAGAAATTACGATTATTATGTGATTGTTAAATCCCACGATAAATAAATAGTTTTTGATTTAATTTTTATACTAATTGCTTAAAATTCGTATGTTTAATATCTCCAGTTCTTAGTTGAGTTTTCTGTTCTTATCTTACTGTTCTCAAATCTGGGCCTATTTGTGTCTGTTATTCTATTTTGAAGAAAATCATAAATGGCTAAGGGACTTTAACAGAAGACGTTTAAGACTTTAGAGGGAAATTAAGAGATTCATGTTATATTATTTATTGAAGTTAATTCACATGGAACATGTGAAAACTACCAAAGATACATCACAAGAATAACCAAAAAATATATTCTATATTATACTTATGTTACATTTTATTTAATAAAAAGACATTTAAAAATAATTAAGATTATCATTTTTGTAGCTGGGCACGCCTACGAGAGATTTTACATAAGTATTGTTCGAGAAAATTATTTTAAAGCGCATTGACCGTAACAAAATTAAATATGGCCGATTATAATGCAAATTTATTTATCAACGCATTTATCCTTGTATCCCAAGTACGGGCAAATAAACATTCATGAATTGTTTACGAAAGTGGGGAACACTCGTACGCCACTTTGAAAATAAACAGTTTTTCATCGCACAGCTCTGGAGTGTAAACTCTTTGATCAAATAATCTGTCAGGAGATTGATTCCGTGACGTCATCGGTTACGTCACTAATATTTTTTTAAATAACGAACAATGGGGCAGCCGGGCAGGCGGACAACACAACCACAATTCATGCTTTGGTTGTATTGTCGGATCTTTAAGTGCTATAACCGATAGGCCCCGGGTATCCTCACTCACTCAGTAAATTAAAGTTCATATACTGTTTCATCTTCCTATCCTGTGAGCCCGTGGTATCCCTCCAGACAAGAACATATTTCATCATGGCTCTCTTACGGGTAAGACGCTCGCTACTATCAAGCTCGTACAAAGACTGGCGTTTTAATTCTGTTCCCTTCCAGTGAGGAAGCTCTCTTTTTTTGTGAATGGTGTGGTTGCACTTATGATTTTACGGTCAATTTTATTCATCCCAAACCACAATCATCATCATTTCAGCCATAGTACGTCCACTGCTGGAAATAAGCCTATCCTTCAGACCTCCTTGCATACCTGTCGAAGGCGACTTGCATCCAGCGTCATCCGGCGACTTTTATAAAGTCGTCTGTCCACATTGTGAGTGGACGTTCTACGCTGCGCTTGCTGATCCGTGGTCTCCACTCTAGCACTTTTCGGCCCCATCGGCTATCTGCTCTACGTGCAATGTGGCCTGGCCATTGCCACTTTAGCTTGCTAAAACGGTGGGCTATGTTGGTTAATTTAGTTCGTCTACGGATAAAAACAAAATTACAAACGATAAATATTTTTAATTTAGCAATAACTCATCGGTAATCGACGTTGTTTAATACGGTGTCTCGCTACGAATCGCCTTCAGACTGACCGTCCCAGTACCGATAGAACCTCCCGTGTAATACAATTGTCTAATATCTTTGCGTCTAATCAAGAACTATGTAAGTGCGTAGTTAATGGCTCCGTTGAACGCTAAAATCACACATTCCCCGCGTTATCCGCACATTTAACCGTTCCCCTGGGGGTAATTTGGTGCCTGGAGGTCAGTTTTTCGGCCATTAACGCGATCAGAGGGTTGAACGGTGGATGGTCGTAAAGGTGTAATCACGAGTGGAGACGCGGCGGACGGCTAGTTTTATGTTTATCACCGCTTGAGAGCCTGTACGAAGTGGCGTACAAGGATACCGACTCTCTTCTGTCTTACTAATAGGTGTGCCTCGGAAAATAATGTCTTATAAACTTATGTTAAGTAATAAGTAAGGGTAAGAAAAATACTTGGGTGCACATATATTCACACTAATGAATAAGCAATAATTTTTGTTTCACTAATTTGATTTTTCAAGTATTTGTAAGACTTGTTACAAAAAAAAAATCATTTATAATACAATAGTTACTATTTTCCTTGCAATTTTGTATAGTTGCTATTTTCTGATCGATTAACGAATGCATATTAGAAAATTATATATTTTCTTTATATTTTTACACAGTACAGGCACCATTTCAGGTAAAACAACTATTTCACGCTGAGTACTCTGTGATAGTCTCATTTTATTTCATAACGAAATATGTTTGTCAGTACGTATTTATCTCGTGAACGGATACCTCTAAGCATTAACAATTCGTGTTTATGATTCGTCTGTAATTGTCGGATTGTTTTTAGATTGTCCTCAATTCATCTCGTCCGGACTCAGCGATATAGACATAATATTAGTGCAATCAGATGTGTCGAATGAAAAAGCTAAATGACCCGTAATTTAGATCATCATTCGTAAATAACAGGTCCCGCGCGAAGATTACGGGTTAGTGCCAACTGTCAAAAGCACAATCACGCCTTCCGTACAAATTAATAAATCAAATGTCGGTTAGTGACAAAACGCATCAGGATTACCCCCACCCGCTCACAAATCGCCGTTTCGGCTCAGCCGTAAATCAACTGGAATTCTTGGCGCGATAAAAAAATCACCCAAACACCCAGCCAGCGTCTACCTGCTCTGTATCTTTAGAATTTCTTGTATTAAAAATAAAAATTTTCGAAGGCACGGCAAAAAACTCTAGAAAAACCACTCGCGCTCTTCGTCTCGCTCTGGACGTCTTGTCTCTGCAATATGTCGACTGATCGACGAATATTACAATACTTTCTCTATATTACTGACTAGGTTGTATCTTATCCAAAATTTCGGCTTAAAATAAAATACAGAGCAAAAATTTAAATATATAAGACAAAGACATGAGTACTAAGAAAACTAAAGAAATTAAAATCAAAGATATTTGAGTTGGTGAGTCATGCTCAAGCATATGCTGACGCACTAAATGGGCCGGCTCGTCCGATGTGATACCATGGGATCACAGAATACTCAGCGTGCGTACTTGTACTATGTTTCACAGAGTGAGTGAGGTTGCTTAAAAGTGTTGCTCAAGAGGCATAAAAAGCCGACAACAAAACCAATGAGCGCACTGTGGCACGCTTGTTTCAAGGGCGGCGGTGTTCTCTTACCATATAGGAGATCCACCTGCTCCGTTGATCGCTATAAAATAAAAAAAATCAAAGATAGAACAAAAATATATATCATAGAGGAATTTTAGCGAGAACTATACAATATACATTATGACTCAAGGAAATAGAAAAATATATCAATTTAGTAGATTTTTCTCCGAAAATATATAATATAAACACAAAGGAACTTTGACTCCCATATTAATGTTATGAGCTTTGGACAGTATCTGTCACTTTCGCTCTTACGTCAAGTGCAGTTGCAAAAAAGAGAATAATATTAACCCCACAAGTTGTCCAAAGTTCACAAGGGGTCTATTTAGTTTTTTAGTGTGTTGTTAAGGTGACATTCGATTGGAGGCCCCATAAAGCTCTTCAATAGTTTTACGACGTCTTTACTCCTTTCAAACTCATTGTATTATATAAAGAACAATTGTTTAAAGTTATTTTAATTAAAATATATAAATCTTTGCTCTATTAGATCTCGTTTCTACAAAGTCATAAATATTCTGTCACTCTTTCGCTTATGTGCATTTGTTGATGCAAAAATGAGACAGACGATTTGGGTCCGATTTAAATTTCTATTTTATATATTAACGGGTATTGTGAACGATTGAGACGAGTGGAGGCAAATGTTTCGAAACGCCGAAGCCACTTAAGCAACGACGCACAAGCGAGTGCCCAAATGTGAAAAGCTGCCCCGCGCGGCGGGTGAAGAGACATGTGCTGTGTGGAAGAGCATTTTTTTGCTCGTACGCGTCATTACTCGACGCGACCCCAATCGAAACGAGTTTCGAAGCTCACGGTTGCATATTTTCAACGTTACGACCACTAAAATATTTATGAATTCCACTTATGAATAGTTTTCTATAATCTACATATTTATGGCCGGGCCGAGCAAACAAAAGCACCGAATTTGTATGAACTTAACTTTATAGCGGATTTACGACCGGCTCGTTTGCAAGTAGTTCGGCTTTTATGGATGTCAAATCATTCGCGCTTTGGAGTTAGGACCACACACTGTATCTGACGTTTTACACGGCCTGGGAGAACATTGAAAAAGCTCATTTCCCTAGTTACAAAAATTTATCCTTGATTCCAACTTAGGACATTGACAATAAAGGACCATAGAGTAAAGCTCCCGGTCACATGGTACCCGGATTAGTGTGCTTATGAAAAAAAGGTGATTTTTTGCAAGATAAATCTCGCCCATTACCCACATCTGTATGTTTTAACTGAATCTCTGTTTCTAGACACCAATTTCCTACTACTGGAGTCTTAAATTGATATGAAAATCAGAAAAGTATGTCTTCATTTAAAAAAGATCTTAAATGTATTGGAGACAAGTGCGTATTTTTATCAACGGCACAAAAATGCTTATTATCTTAAGTACTATATTTGGGAGCTTCAAAATCGTTACCGAATGCGGTACCCTGTAATTTTTAATAAAAAATCTATTTATACGGAGCTCCGAAGGCTACCTAAGATGCCCCGATTGATCGATTTCGTCAAGATTAGTTAAAATTGTTCAGTCAATTTTGGTACTTGTCCTGATAAACATACGATTTAATATCACTCGCACAATTTGTGAATTTGTTGTAAAATTATTCCACTAAGGTTTTAATTTAAAGTCACCTCCTATTTCATAAGTTTTTTGATTGACGGCAACGTGCAGGTGGGTTTTGTAGAAAAAGTCAGGCTACTGAAGTAGTTTAAAATTATAGTGTATTAATGCCGGCTTTCCTGTTACCAAACTTATTTATAGGATGCGCGTGCGCTAGTCCTCTTCCGGAACTATAACTGTCACATTAAAATATAACCAATCATTTTATTGTCTTGTTAGCGCTTCCTTGCTATCAATTTTTAATGTCAACTACAAACCAATATGACATTTGTTTGATTGTAGGTCCCGCTGGAACAGTTTGCTATTTTGTGTTTTTTTTATTCTATAGCGGACAACGGACCAGGTGGGTCTCCTATATAGTACGAGAACACCGCCGTCCATGAAAAACCGCGCCACAGTCATGGCTTTTTACACCGCTTAAGCAGCACTTTTAAGGGCCTGCGATATCCTCTCTCACTCTGCGAAACACAGTAAAAGTACCGTTTCACGCTGAGTATTCTGTGAGCCCGTGGTATCAGACGAGCAGACCCAATTACTGCGTCAGCATATACTTCAGCTTTACTTATAATATTTTTATTATAATCTCGGTAATAGAATTAAATAAATTCTTTTAAAAACGCATAATTTATTGTTGTAAAATTATGCCCTAACTGGGTCCGAAGGAACCTGTCTTATGGGACATTAGGCCTCCCCTTAGAATGAACGCAAAGAGTAATGAACTTTCAATTATAGATATAGCTTAGTAGAATAATATGGAAAGCGTTGAAAATATTAGACAATTGTATACCAAGCCATAGATTTAGATTACTACTCACACTAAAAAAATATTAAAATTTAAATCTACATAAAAACTAAAAATACATGGAGGGGGATCATATGAAATTAGTTCGAAAAAGCTCACACTGTCTCTATAGCAAAAATTACAAGTCGTGTTAAATGCATCTTGCGTTGACCTCACTGTAAAGGATGCGTCGCAAGATCCATTGCGTCAAAGCTCTGAAAATCGGTGTCAAAAAGCTCGCAGCCATCGTCAAAACT
This sequence comes from Delias oraia, assembly GCA_018230265.1. Taxonomy (NCBI): domain Eukaryota; kingdom Metazoa; phylum Arthropoda; class Insecta; order Lepidoptera; family Pieridae; genus Delias; species Delias oraia. The sequence goes on from DWCF01001019.1 coordinate 26,093, forward strand.
TGTCCTAGACTACAATAAAGGCATTTCTTATATCAGCGTGACAAAGGTGCTCATTCAATTAGTCTTACAATTGGCGCTTAACAGCCAGGTACTGAGCCGTGAATAGTTTAAGGCGATGAATTTCTGAGAATAATTTTCGACACTCTGATTGTTGAAAGAGTTTAATACGATTAATAATATTATCCCTTCGTTTTTTATGCAAGAGGAATAATTCACGTCCGAATAAATGTCTTTCGCTGAGCGAGTCAGTATAACGGAGGCCCATCAAGCGATTCTACGGCGTACAAAATCCGGTAACACAACCAAAACGATTGTGGTCGGTTCCATGGGCTATAGTGATCTATTACCCAGGCTGCTCCATTGTCCTCGATTCAATAAAGAAGTCAATTGTTCACGAGAACTTCAGGTATTTGAATTGTTAATGTTAATTAGGAGTCGTATCCCTTAACTTGAGAAAAACATACAATTGTGCATAGAATAGTGTAATTAAGCTCGGCGATGGTTCAAAACTTGCCTATTTTAGCCGAAATCCTTGGAAAAGAGGCCGTTTCATTCGGAAACGAGCTATAAATTAGTCTAAGTGGTGCCAACACGAACCAATGACTATGTATCCATTGAAAACAAGCAAAGGCAAAGGTATCGGTGATCGCGTGGGCACCTTATTAGCATTTAATTGGACCAAAAGTGGGGGGTTTCGGGTCGTTGAGCCCCCAAATGAGGGACTTCCTTCATGTAGAGGCGTGACCTCACGAGATTGGCTGGAGATGGGCGAAACTATTAGGTGACGTCATAGGTCGATGATCCGCTCTGCAACCATGGGCTCTGTGTTTATTTGTCACACCGCGATCCAAATGTATACAGAGAAAGTATTCTCATCGCAATAATGATACTATAAAATATTAACATCTGGTTTACTAAGCCCCATTTTAGACATTTGGGCGCATCAACAGACTGTAATGCTAAAATGACGTTCATAAGTGATATTTTTCACCCGTGGGAGAGCATGCTGAAGCATATGCTGACGCACTAATTGGGCCGGCTCCTCCGAAGTGAATCCACGGGATCACAGAATACTCAGCGTGAAAGGGTAGTTATACTAGGTTTCTCAAAGTGACTAACAACACAACCAATTCGCGAACTGTGGCGCAATCCTCTATGGACAGCGATGTTCTCTTACCATATAGGAGATCCATCTGCTCCGTTGTCCGCTATATATTAAAAAAATAGAGCCCATGAGAATAATATATTGGATTTTGAAAACTCATATGTTTTATTTGTTGATAATCTGTCAATCCCATCGTTCTAAACTTTGTGAAATGTAAGTTGATATTTTGACCATACATTTCTTATACATATTTGTATAATATAATATATTTGCCCATTCCAATCACAATTAAAATCTAGTAGATTTCATAATGATTAAACGTCATTCCACATCTGTAATGTGAGATGTAAAAATTATCATCCATAATTTGTCAATATAAATCAAAAGACAAAATGAGAACTGGTAGCACAGCCAGTGATTAAAATTAATATCACTTCCTTGAACTAATAAAAAACTTTTGCGTCATATATTTTTGTAGGTGACGTAAATAGAACACAGGTACGTACCTATAATTTGACTCATATTTGTCACTTGGTCCGTATCTCGCCGAGTGTTCGTCTTGTAACTTTAAGAATATTATTTATAAACCAAAACACAATACTAAAACATGTTTATATCTTTTTAATTAAATTGTACAAAAACTAAACTCACCATAAAACAACACTGTTTAAGTAGTATATAATAATATAACAAAAAGTATGGCATTTAAAATTCCGCCAGCGTGCACAGATGCGTGATGGTATAGCATTTCCGGTCAAGAAAAAAGGCTCAGCTATTCATAGACTAGCGAATAAACAGACTGTCTAAATTAAGCAAAAATATGGCTACGATTATTTTATAATTATAATATATCTTAATTAGAAATACTGCCACACCTTGAGGGTAAAGCCCACTTGGACGCTTAAGCTAAACATTATCTGTATTATTATAAATGACGGCAAAATTGGCGGTAAAAACTAGCTGCCACGGATGCGTTTAAAGTTGCCTTTCTAATAATGATCTTTGCCTGCTGAGTCTTAAGAAGACTATTATATTAACCACCTCTCTGTGGAATCAGCTGCCAGCCGGGGTATTTCCAATCCAATACGACTTGGGGACCTTAAAGAGAAGAGCAAACACTTTCCTTAAAAGCCGGCAACGCACCCGCGTTAGGGCTAGGGTTGTCTATGGGTGGAGGGCCGCTTACCTTAGGTGAGCCTGCTGCTCGTTTGCCACCGTTTATATATAAAAAATATTTCTTTTATGTTCATTTGCGTAGCCAAATAAACAAACACTATTATTTTGATATAAGATATTTTTATAATACTATTAGCAACCATCTGGAAGAAATCGGAATTGTACCACTGCGCCGCCGCACTGTTTAAGCTACCGACTACCTGCCTCGCTTTTCTTGGCCTTTCGTGCTTTCACACTGTACATATCTCTCCTCTCATTTTACTCGTTAATAATTCCGTTCGTATTGCAAAGTGTCGTCATTTCAGTGTGTCATTTAAGTTTGTAAATTCAAACCATGGGCATATCGTGAAAATACACCCTTCGGCATCCTTAATTTGGCTCACTATATAAAAACCATTTGAATAAAGGTTCTCACATTCCAAATGTCGAAATAAATTTTAGCCAAAATAAATCAAATCGTACACAGTTCGCGTTACTGTAAAGTTATAACGTGTTAATAATTATGATAATTTAAATCGTAGAAGTGTTTCTGTATGATTTGTGTGTCTACGATAAGATCTACGGCATAGTCTATGGACTCAACGAAGTGGAACTACTAATATTACCTAGGCAGCGATGTTGCGTTCCATTTTTGAAATTCTACCTTGCCACCTTGCGAATGTGATTTTTAATTTTGAAATGTTTTTCTATGATTAGCTACGAGAGCTTAATGGTTTTTAAAGTGCCCCATGAAGCGAGAGGTATCAGATTCGAATCCCGGTCAGGTCAATTATAATTTAATTAAAATAATTGTCGCACCCGTGTGAAGGCCCATGCTGAAGCATAGGCGGCCGCACTAATTGGACCGGCTCGTCCGACGTGATACTTTGGGCTCACAGGATACTCAGCGTGAAACGGTACTTGTGGTGGCGGTGTTCTATATAGGAGACCTACCTGCGCCGTTTTCCGCTATAGAATAAAAAATTATGAATACAAGATTTTTGAAATGATTTGTTAATTTGTACCGTTCTGTTGTTTTCAGATTCGTCAAGAGAAACCTTATTACATAGCGGATCCCGAGGTTGATTCATTAGTAAGTAATCAAATTCTTTATGTTAGTTTTTTCCGCTCTAAATTCATCACTATACTGACCAAATAATGTACAGTTTGATTGCTCGAATCTAAAATTAACTGGCAACATCGGCGAATAAAAAAGTATTGTATGTCATAAAACCTTGGAGATTTTTGTCCCCCGCGGCTAGGGTTGCCATTAACGTATTTATAGATTTCATATAACTAGAATTATTGCCGTAAATCACCTTGTTTTATGGCATAAAGGGCTGGACAACGTTTTAGAGGCGTCGTTTGTATGGCCCTTAAGTTTCAGGGCTTGGTACTCAGCGTATAAAATTTGATATGCCCTCACAGACACAAATAAACGCCTGAGTGCATGGGAATATGTGTAATGACAGACATGTTTTATTCTACACTCTAGTTAGTCAATAGTTTCAATATTATTAAAACTCTTTATAAATATTACAAGCAATAAATCGTATGATAGTTGAATTCATAAATCTGAGCTGGCAACCCGTGGTCTAGCGTCGACAAAAAATTAAAAAACACGTCGGCCACCCACCAGCCGGTTCGTTACGGATACTTAACCGATTTTGGACAAATAAAATTTGAGCCATCACGAATCGACAGTGGCCATTCACGGGAATATTATGCGCACTGTCAGATGAGATTTATATATTTATAGAATTGTCATTTCATTACACTCTTACTAAACCATTTAGACCTTAATTTTGAATTTTACAGTTTGTCTTACAGTTAGTTAGTCTCACAAGTGTCTCACAAGACATATGAAACATTAAAATAATTACAATATTCTATGTACATGAAACGAAAAAGTTGTCAATACAAACATGTTCCATACAAAAACACCGGGAATCGAACCTAGCATGATAGCTTATAAGAGCGCTGGGCCACGAGACTCTTACAAGATGATGCGTAATAAACGCGTTAAACTCAAAGCATACGAACCTAGTTCTTCAGCAAACATACAAGTAAGAACGTTACCTGCCTTTTATTGTGGTGTGTCTGGAACGGTAGCAGCCGTTACCTCACTGATAAGGGCGCGCCCTGATAAGCAACACAAACACTGCTTTCTTTCAAGGTTTTAATTTGGGACTTTACCGTGTCCCTGACGAATAACCGGTTTGGTATATACTCAATTTAATTAAAGTATAAACACTAAATTGTGATTAGAGTCAATATAAGAACTAAAAACGGTGTATCTTTTTTTCATTTACTTGGTTACATATGTCATTTTAAGAAAATTGTATCTTCTATTAAATAAAAATATAGACCATAAAAAATACTTTAATTCTTAAACGACACTGTAGTTTGTTATTTGTAAACATAGAATAGAATCATTAAACACTATTTCTTCTAAGATCTGAACTTCTATGTCTAATAGTCTACAATCTATAACCAAATATGAGCAATGATGACGGGCCGGCTCTTCCGAAGTGACATAGTACTTGTACTGTGTTTCGCTGAATGAGTGATATCAGAAGCCGTTGAAATTATGCAGCTTTAGCAGCGTAAACAGCCAGCAACAACTTACACGCCGTCTGTGTCGCAGTTGTCAATGGGCAGCGGAGTGCTCTACCATATACGAGTCCCAGTTGCTCCGTTATCCGCCATACCATAAAAATATATGTAAAATTATAAAAGTGTTGCGTGGTTTATATAATAGAGCCATCTCTTGTTGAGTTCCTCGGTTGGCACGTCATCAGCTTGGCGGTTAGACGTGCGAATGCTATAGTGATCGTCGCCGTGAAAGCTTCGACCTCAAGGTCTGATGAGCCCGGCAAATACCCGGCGGCTATTGTCCCAAGCCCCCAGCTGATGTTGGTCATTGTGCCACGCTTGCAATGTGTCGTCGTTCATACTCATTCAACTCTAATTGTTGCCCACTAGAGGCAGGCGAAACTCAAATAAACGTCATTATATATGGCGACAGGTGGGTGTTTTTACTTGATTATGTCATATTAATCTTTATAAAGGTTGTAAAATTTGAAACAAATTTCTAATAGATAACGAATATAAAGTGGATTTATAAAACCTTTAAACTTAGAAAGTTAGAAAAGTTTTGTAAAAAATATTTGTTTATATTGTTAACGCAATTCTCTGGTCTGACAATCTGAAGCGTAGGGGCGTAGTTTCCTCAGGAGATAGTTTTGAAGCCTGGTGAAATACACTTAACAAATTTCTCAAAAATATCGAAACCTAAGAGAACTGAAAGAAGACAAAGTCCATTGAGAATACCGGTTGTATGACAGAATCCCCATGCTCCATCCTTCTAACCGCAGATTTTTGGAGTGATTGGATAGATCTGGCTAGATTTAGAAATGGCATTTACAATTCAATTTTGATTGTGAAATATATAAATAATATTTTGTTACGTGTATGGGCATGCCCCATTGCCCCATTGCCCCACAACGAGAAACAGAAGCACTGAAATAGATGATTATGAAAAACATATGTTTATTATTATCATGGTGTAGAGTTTTGTTTGTCAAAGATCAATTGTTTATTTTTGAGAAGTTCAAACTCAAAACCAACAGTGTTTATTGACCCATGTGCCACCACAGATTAGTTACGGCTGTAGAATGACCATATTATTATAGGTTTTATTTATTTTTATCATTAAAATAAAATATATTCATTACTACGAGAAAATATCGCATAGTTCATATTATTCAAAGAATTTTACTTTAAATAATGAAGTTTTGATTATCTCGTTACGAACTCTTAGTAGTTCGGCGAGAGTTGTTAATCCAAGATATCTTTAAGAGAATGTGTGAGCGGCCTTTTTTCTGAATTTATGACGATTTAAGTGAAAATATCCGAGAATATCGAATGGCACGGCCACCCGGTCCTAAAACGCATTGAAGTTGTTTGCGCACGTCACATCTGTGTTTGCCCCGCTGCATTTTGAGCCGTTTAACACTATCAAATATGGTTTAGCCTGTGCCAACACTGCACTGAATAATTAGGGAGATACTGATCATCTTACTCACAACAAAACTACTGTCTCTGTGTATGTCTGTAATTAGAAAAAACAGCGGATATAAATAATTTGATCTTTTATTAGACAAACATATTAATATATGTTTGTATAATCAAAATATATGTATGTGTCTATAATCTATGTATGGGAATGGGAATTTTTTCCCGTAATTTTCATGTTTTTTCTCTATTAATAATTCTATTTAATATTACCATCCTTTTTGGTATTTCTATTTATGAAAACTGTTGTAATATACCAAATTTCGGAGTAATTTTTTTGCTGCCTTAAGCCTAGTGTCACATATGGTCTTAATTGCGTTTTTAGGTTTCTAGGTTGACTACTCGAAAGAGACTGCTTTGCTTTAGACACAGTGTTCTCAGACTGGGAAGCGTTCTTGAGCGTCCTATGAACTTAGTTCCTAAAGCTAGCATTTGTAAATCATACAAGATTTAATTATATAGTCATCGATCTGAAAGGTTCTTAGATTTGAGAACAAACAATCTAACTTTTTTAATGCTGTTTACTATCTTTTTTATATAAATAGGAGTTAGTAATGTCCAAATCTAAAGCGAGAATATTGCTTCAGAACTCAATAAGACTTCTAATAACATTTATCAAGATAGTATTTCTATTTTACCTTATAATTTCCGATTGAGTTCCTTCAAAAGAAGGCCTACCTATCCCTTAAAAGCCGGCAACGCACCCGCGGCTTTGCATGGGCTTGGGATGTTCATGGGCGAAGGACGGCTTTTCCAGATTAGCTTTGACTTTCGATTTTTATAAAAAATTTCGCCTGTGTATGTGATATAGTATATGAGTAGCTACTCATTTGATTTAACCACCCCACAAAGGACTATGTACATATCAACAGCAAGACAAACAGACACACAAAGGGCGCACAGAAAAGACCACACGTTCTTATTTAAGCAATTGCCAGCTCCTGCTCGAGTCAATATTCGTACAACCTACATAAAACAGAGACAATTCTAGAACTGTCAGCATATCCAAAAAGGATGAAAAAATGTTAAAAAATGTTTTTTTATTGATATAAGTCTGTAACTATTGCTTTTATAATTATAATTTCATTTTACGTTTAGACGATTTTAGCTTTGACGAGCTGGCCTAATTAGTGCATCAGGTTGGATCTCCCACGGGTGCGACACTATGAAAACTCACCCGACCACTGTCAAGTCCTTCCAGAGACCAAATAAATTATAAATTACATAGCTATTGTCCGGACCGGGATTCGAATCTGATGCCTCACGCTTCAAGCCAGACTCACAAAACTCATTTAGCTACGAGACTCAATATATCAGAGACTTTTTTAGATATCATTTATTTTTGCAGGGATTTGAACTGATCTCACTTAATCAAATAACAGTTATTGAATAAAATTCCCAACGACACATACGGAATGCGTTAAAATGAATCCCTCGTTATTATAAAATAGGATTATACAAGCACAGCACGTCCGAACGATCACACACAAATCAATCCTATTCAAAATGCATCGCTCGTGTGACGAATTTGATTTGTATCGAAAAAGTTTTCTACGAAGATAACAGCTACGCTACGTCTAACTGGGGATGATAATTTTGACATTTGACCGTCACGACTAGCGGTGCTGTTTCACGGGACTTGGGATCGGTAGTAGCTGGGCTGTGTAAACAATAGAATACGGAAATTGACGGTGTTGAATTCTCAAAATTATCGTCATATTTTGGACAAAGCGTTATACGTTTTTATATGTACATAAATCTTATATAAAAGCAGTCTTTGTAGGGGGCATAATTAATATTATTTTTTAAAAACGAATGTCTCAAATTAATGCAGTTATATGTATTTGGTATTGGCGTTATATTGGTGGATATATAATTCAGTGATAATATCTGATGATGATAATAGTGATAATATGTGAGTACCTGTAGGTACTATGTTTCGCAGAGTGAGTGAGGTTATCGGAGTCCCTTATAAATGTCGCTTAAGAGGCGTAAATAGCCGACAACACAACTATACGTGGACTGGCGCGGTTGTCTTTTACCATATACGAGACCCCTTGTCCGCTATATCACAAAAAAACCAAACGAACTATTGTATTTTTGTAACTAATTACATTTAAAGTACTAATTAATTTCCATTGTGATTTGCTGTGTTTGCGAAGATATGGCTGCCATCAAGCTTGGATGATTCTAAAGCCAATTCGCATCTTAATCGTAGCACTTTATAACCAACGCGAGAACAGAGGCCTTACCTCCAAGAAATCAGCTGCAATCATAAAAAATGATAAGAATTATATTTCACTTTTCCTTCATGAGGCTAGCAACTCACCAGCGCCTCTGCAAGTGGCCTTGGGTGTCCATGGGCAAAGGACCGGTCATCCTAGATGAGCCTCTTGCTCTTTTGCCTCCGTTTCCATTAAAAAATAGAACCTACTTACTAGTTTAAGCAAACTTATTAACTATAAAGTGTTCGATGCTAATACAATTGTTTGTTCACAGATGGTGCAAGCGATACAAGTCCTACGGTTTCACCTCTTAGAATTAGAAAAAGTAAGTGTCTCTTATATAAAACGAGGAAATACATTATGGAACCAGTTCTGATCACCTGACAATTCGATTACACAAAATGTCCAAGGCGAGATCGATATCGATGGCCGAGTGGAATTTCAATTCGGAAAATTTGTTCTTTTTGACATACGAGTGTCGAGTTTTTTTTTTCAAAATCTCAA